>JBAMAW010001075.1:0-198493 GCA_037043295.1 Amiota minor
ATATCAAACCTTTCAAAATGGAATAGGTGATTACCTTCCAAAATCGGCCCCAACTTGCAGGTGGAGCCATCTTTTGAAAACGGACCGAACTAATTTGTACTCCCATTAGTAAATTTGTAAGGCTAATGGAATTTTGAAAAAATTTCATTTAATGCATTCATAATGAAGTCAAGACCCAAATTATAGAAATCATAAATACAATACATAATTGCCTTTTGATCAATGGATGATGATGCATTTGAATTTGCAAAATATTATATTAATTTCGATTGAATACACTTTGACTTTAAAGCCAATTAAATGTGACCTTAAAGTGGATGCTTGCTTCAAGGATAAAAACATGATTAAGAAAATACCCAAGATGCTTCAAAGGAAGTAACAACAAGAATATCTTCGCACCTTTTTTATTCCAGTTTGTTTCATTCCTTGCAAGAATAAACGATCAAGAAGAGACAAGTTCCTTAAGATTTTGTATATTATAAATAAAATATTCTTTGACATGGAACGCATTATTCTAGGGTTTACTGTATACAAATGAATAAATGTGAAAGAAAAATTATGTGGGGAAAAAAAAAATTTTATGATTATTTGTCTAAAACTTATTTTAAAGACTTTAAACTTTAAATGGCTTTAGATTTAAAAAGTACATAGTATTAAATGCTATTTTCCTTTCTAAGTATTACAGATTACAATTATTGGGAAAGACACAATCGAAGTCAAGTTGGTTTCAATTAAAAATAGCAAACAATGTAGGCGTTTGTTTCTGATTTTTATTTTATAACTTTTATACAAGTTTGATAAGACAAGACAATAATCACTTTGTGGTGATATTTGTAACTCACTGAATTGTGCATGGAAGACTCCACACATGATGAGAATCACTAAAAATATAGTATAGAGTATAGTCTATCCACCTGTGCATTTCCATGTAAACCACAGTATTTAGGCAATCGAATTAGACCTATCTTATTATTGTACGAGTACAATGAATATAAGAAGTTCCGTTAAGATGGAACAGTATATACTTAGTACTTGTATGATTGAGAGATTTTTAAAATTACACATTGTTCTCAATGATATAATTATACGCCATAATAATGCAGCAATAATGTTCAATGCAATAGAACTGGCAATTCTGTCTTTTGTATTATAAGTCTTACGACCGCTCGAAGCTGCAATCAAAGAAGTGTCCGGTCATAAGTACTGCACTAGCAGCAAGGTGATTCTGTTATTCTATTGCTTACATACTTTTAAGAAACCATGCCGCGATACGTTCTATACACGGATAGTATATCGACGATACTGGGAATATAAAATTTATATAATAACGAAAGTCTTCTTTGTGAACTCAACCATCTCTGCATCAAAAACACGGTCACTCAGGGTTAGAGCTGGAAGAAGAAGGATCAGCACATTGTTTGACAGTCATCCCAGGGGTGGCATGCACATGTTCATTGGTACAATTCTGCCAAAACTCCAATCCATTTTCAAGCTTCTTGCCATCGTCGGAGATGTTAAATTTTTGTCCGATTGAGAAAATTCCTCATCCTGCAATACTAGATTCCTTCCTCAAAGTTCTATTGATTGCTAACATTCATAACATATCCTCCTTCATTAAATATTGTAACCTATACAATTTCATTTAACTTTTTTAAATTAGATGAATCCAAGGCCCATAATTTTTGTTTTTATATACTATTTAATTTTAAGTAATTTCATAAGTATATTAACTAGGTTTGTACAATAAATAACTAAATATATAAAAATTCAAGCCTTCAGACTGGTAGATTCGTTCGCCAAAAAGTTGAAATCGTTTACAAAAATTTTAAAAAAATAATTGGTGCTTTAGAGAGAGTAACTCCACCCTACCATCATAGCCATTGTATTGGATCCTAGAAAAATTCACTTCAGAGAGACGAACTTATTTGCTTTACAACTGTCGCAAAAAACAAAGGCTTAATGTAAACTAATACACATACTTTCGAAATTTCGGAAACTGATTAAGATCAATCTGGAAAATTAGAAGAGAGTTTTTCTTTATGAAAAATGAGTAAACAAAAGCTGGAAATCATCATAATCTGAGGATTCAATTTCTGAATTGAATTACAAATTATCAATTATCAATTTACTTGAAGTGATCTCAATGTTCAGTTTCCTAAAATTGCCTTCAAAAATACTTGACTTTGGTTCCATTCGAACGTTTATTTTCGAAGGCTGCTCAAATAGTCAATCAGCAAAGGAATGGAATGGCAGGTTAACGATTAAGTAAACCTTGTTAAGTGATTAAATTGGTGTTAAGTCATTAAATACTTAAAGAAAATTATTATTATTAATGTCTGGTTTTTAATTTGTTACGATCTGGTATTATAATAAAATATTTCTATAATTGATAAATATCAAATTATGGTCACATTTGGTTTTTGGCGATTTTAAAGGAACTGATAAGAAATAAATGAAATGACAATTTGCTGATAGATATTGTTCGTTTGTTTTTGTTGTTCTAAAAACACAAAAGACATTAAAGGATTCGATGTATCGAAAAACAGGACCCTGATATTTTACTTCTAATAAATACATACACCATTACAATGAACTATCTATTGTATACAAAATTAATTTTAAAGTTTATCAGATCAGTCAATCATATAGCAATATTGCTTACATTTTATTGTCTATTTCTTAGATTAAATTCAAATTAAAGTATAAAGTAAAATAATATAATTACAACCATAATACGTGTATGTGTATGTTGTAATGATGACATTAAATTTAAAAGCAATTTACATATTGATACAATAGTTTCTTACATATACAAACATTCGTCTTAACCATACAAAATGCTCAATGAACATTGTTCATACATCTGTAAGTATGCAGTACAAAATAGTGAATTGTTTTTACAAAATTAACATGACTCAAGATAAATATAAGATAAACTTTCAGTTCACTTAAAGCTATACAGATAACGACTTTTTCTTTTCATCTTCATCTTCATCTTCATCTTCATCTTCATCTTCATCTTCATCTTCATCTTCATCATCATCATCATCATCATCATCATCATCATCATCATCATCATCATCATCTCCATCGTCATTATAAACATTTACAGAAATGACATTTGTCTTTTTGTTTTTCTTTGAACTGAAATTATAATGAATTTTTAATTAATCATTGAATTCTAAAAGCAAATAATAATAATTAGAACTACTACAAACAAAATTTAACAAACTTAGTATTTCAATTGATTGTTTAATATTTATGGTTATGTGCAATAGTTTGGAAATGATAATAGGAGAATGTAAGAATGCACTATGCCAGTGGCTCTTCTTAATCCGCGGAACTCCTCTTCTAGCTTGGTATAAACTCATAGGACAAAAATGGTAAAATTAAGAGTTTATATACATAAATGAGTAATATGAGTCACATATTCTCCACAAATTTTACATTGATCTAAAAACATTGTTACGGTTTTTAATTGTATTTTATATTGTAATAATGAATGTTTTATAGAATTTTAGGCCAGTCCTTTTCAAGCGAAGAGAAGAATGCACAATTTCCTTTTAAAATAATTTTTTTATAATTTTTAAAAAACTATTGATGAGAAAAATAAATTTTTATAAGTGATGTCAAAAAGATATTTTAATTTGCTCCAACTAAATACTATAAGATTCATAGATAATTTCATTTCGAATTAAATTTAAATTTATTGCTTGGGCAAGTTCTTATAAGAAAACCTTTCCTCTTTTTTTTTTTTGTAATATCGAAATGAAATTTGGAACAAACATGTAAATTTTAAGGCCATATGTTTACTGGAACGTATAGTTCCCATACTAATCCAAATTCAAAGTCAGGTTCTTATTAGAAAAACTTTTTTGCTTTTTGTAATATCGAACTGAAATTTGAACAGTCTAAGTGTCTTCAACAACAAGACTCTAGCACAAATATTTCGGTATCAACATAGACATGCAATATGAATACCAATTCTACCCTAAGCATAAGTCAAATCAATAATGAAATATTTCTGATGCTCAATCACAGTTGCGTAGACATGAGAGTATAATAGCTTCGGAATTGTTGAATTTAACCTTCTTTTTTCTTCTTTTGACTTAATAAATCTAATATTTAGAATATAGAACTACTATATAATGATGGAGAATATTGTGGTGGAATCATCGATGGGCTTATGTGTTGACTGAACTGACAACTTTCCATTTATCGGTATAGTTTATATCGTACTAAGTGTATGCATTACATTACATTATCTAAATGTATTTATTCATATAAAATAATAAAAACTATTGTGATATTCCAGCGATTAAATAAAAAGTAACAAAAACCATTCGCATAATTGGAGTAAAAAATAAAAATTTAACAAATAACACATAAATATTGAATTAAATCAAAGAAAACGAAATAAAAAAAAAAGATAACATCTGCTTCTTTTGCTGATGATCAAAATCTTAGATTATTTGAGACCCACAATTATAGTGAATAATATATAATACATATATACATGTGTAAATAGTACAATATCTTAAAATTATATGATTAACGAACATGAAGTAGTCTAATCCATTTATCAACCGTAACGATTCCAACCAAAATCGGCAAGCATTGATCCAAAAGTACAATATATATAGAAGTACACGCTAAATGTAATTATCGTCAACATACACTTTAATATCATTATCATCATCACTGTCATCATCATCAACGTTGTAGTCAATGCATGCAATGCAGTAGTACATTTGCAATGTATTCATTGCATCACTGATCATGACATACCCAACGACAAACACAAATTGAGGAATAAAAAACCTAAGGGGATTGAATCGAGAGAACTTGTATATCAGCTTTTCAAAGTTTGCATATAAAACTGACAAAGCAATGTGCCATTTACAAATATTTTTGAAAAGACACTCGTCATAAGGTACCAAAGCATATGATAACCAAACTCAAGGAAGGAAAGCAAACCCTTAGTCTTTTAGTTTTCAAGATTGAAAAACATTGCATACACCTCGGTACTAGATCAATGATCATTGTTCGCTCTTTACTTGTCATTGGCGATTCACCGTAAAGATTCAATTTGTTAAAGCTTAACTTCTTAAAGTCTCTCGGCATCAAGACAATCTTAAAAGGTCACTATTCAAGAACTTTGACTAATGTACAAGTGATTGTGACGCACTGCTTTAAGAAGATTCCCATGAAAGTGTTTATATGACTTTTAAATTTTATTGCAATCCATTATTTATATTTATAAAACGCACCGGAAGCATTGTGTGTCAAACTTTATATGTTGTTTCCTGTATTACAAAAGCCTCATCATATAAAATTGTTATATAATATTACAGATGCATTCTCAAACGTTTATACGAGTATAGAGGATGGCATATCATGAACTAAAGTGGTATTTCCATGGTTGGATAGGCATGTCGTTAAACTGAAATGATTTCGGTTAAATACAACACTTAAATTAAACTGAAGGTGAAAAGCAATTGAATTGCCAAAAGTGTGTAAGGTATTATTCATTGATTACACTCTCTTCACTTTCAACCATGCCTGTATCACCAGCCACCTTTGCCAAAAGAACGGCGTATTGCTGGCAAAGATCCATGCCCAATACTTTATACATTTAAAGAAAGACAAAAATTACTGTGCTGACAAAGTATGATCTTCTCGTTGTTGTTTTTTTAACGCTGACAAAGTATCTGTTGGCTCCTTTTCGCATGAATCTAAAAGTATGAAACCATTAATGACAAATACTTAGGCCAAAACCTTCAGTGTATGGAGTATGCAAGCAACCGGCAAGAAAATCTAGAACCCACTGTGATAATAATTACCATGACTGTATGTGCGACAGAGATTCCGCAATATAAATATGTAGTTCTAAAAATCACTACTGCCGAAAGGGCATTCGCTACCTTTAATTGCAGCGATATCCTTATTGTAAAAAAGCAACTGTGATGCAGTCATTTCAGAAGATGCACGCGTTATAAGAAACCGATTATAAAACGGTTGAAGCGTTGCATTGATGTACAATGAATTTTATTTATTTGTGAAGCGACCACAAAACTGTTTGTTGAAATTTTGGTTACTGACATGATAGCAGAGACTTTACTGGTGCGACTTAATTAAAGCTGTCAACTAGGACAAGTATGCATGCAACCGTACGGAGCAAAAGACGGACTGAACGGCACTGCCGGAAGGGCTTTCACTTAAACCAATTGCAGCGATATCCACATTGTGCTGACTTAGTATTATGACGATACATAAGCTGATGAAAGCAATTTGTCTGCAAAAATGTAAACAAAGATTATTAACAGTAAAGAAATGAGTAAACATCTCACCATTGGAACTGAGCTATGGGAAACTTACAACGGGCAGTATTTCTAAAAGACGATTAATAATATCTTACGGCATTCATTGCACAGTTTCACATATTACATATGACGCACGCACTACATGTAGCTCAATAGAAAGCGCCGCAAATGCAGTTCTTCTGCTTAAATACACAAATCATCTTCCGATAAACAAGTATACAAAAAAAAATCATGGTAAGCATTAACACAAAATCTTCGTGCCAAGATTACATTTTAATTTAATTACAATTTAAAGATAACATTCGCATAAACAATAAACGAAATGACAATTAATCGATTGTTGCATTTGTATTCTCAGGGATTCCATTCTTTTGCTCAACATTATCAATGTAGTCTTTCAATGCCACAAGAGTAGACGGCTTCAGTTGCAAGAGATGTGACTGGCATTGTGTCTCCTTTGATATGTGGATGCCTTCCATTTTCTCAATTGTGAGCATCACAAACTCAAATAATCCGTTGGGCAAATTCTCGATATCTGACCATAATTTTCGCAATTCTTGTTCAGATAACTTCACTTCATCATCGATCTCATCAGTTACAGTGTAAATCTCGAATATTTCCTTGAAAATTTTGTGAATTTGTTCGCATATATTTTCATTTTCTCTTTTAGAAGAACCCGACATTTTTACTTATTTTTTTTCCAATTTTTAAGTTTGTCCAACAACAAGT
This sequence comes from Amiota minor, assembly GCA_037043295.1. Taxonomy (NCBI): domain Eukaryota; kingdom Metazoa; phylum Arthropoda; class Insecta; order Diptera; family Drosophilidae; genus Amiota; species Amiota minor. Next base: position 7,053 of record JBAMAW010001075.1, read on the forward strand.
AAATTTTTTTGTCTAATAAAAGGAATATAACTTTCCGACAAAAGCCAACCAGGGTTGTTAGGTTTTTTTTTTTTGATAAAAACGTCAATCTTAACCAAATCATCTGTTTTTTCGAAAATTTATTAAAAAAAGGCAATGTGCTTATTTAGACAAAAATCGTTTCGCAACAATTTATTTTGCATAAGTTGGCAGTTTTTACCCCATTTCAAATGCTTAATAAACCAGTTAAATTTTTAAAGCAAATCATTTGATGAATGCAATATCGACAAAAAAATGAGAATAAAAAAAATAAATAAAGACATTCTAAAGCAATATAAAAAAAAAAAAACGTAATATAAATAAAATAAAATCTTGTAGCATAAACATCTTTTGCCTTTCTTGAGACAGCCGAACGAATGCGATGTTGCCTTGTACTAAGCCAACAATCTACAGTTGAACTTCCATAACTTGAATTATCATAGTATTTCACAATTCATTCAGTTATAGAATTATTCATTAAAAATTGGTACTTCTGCAAAATGTTGTACAATTATTAAATTATTTTCTTAATATCACGTTTTCTTTATCAATATTAGTCAAGGAAATTATTGTATTTGGGGTCCTCACGAGATTGCATAAACTGTGTTGCCACATTGGTCTGAATGGTGGTACACATTTATTTTATATAACTTCTTACCACCGTAATTACCAAATATTTACAATAATAATAAGTCAAGTATTGCCATTTCTGTAGTTAATTTTCTTTTTTTTAGTTACATTGGCAGTTGTGTTTGCGAGAACAGCTGATTGCATCATACTAGATTTATACTAGAGTTCACAAATAACTCTTATCATTTATTTTCAAAATAGAACGTTCAGTGAAAAACGGCAGTAGATTCATTAAACTTAGATTCCTTACAAAACTTAATGACTCAAAAGATATACTTATATAGACAGTGAGCAGAGAGATCATTATTCACAATCAAAACAAACATAAGACCGAGTTAAACAAACCATCAGCACGTCGAATGTGTTCAACGGGATCTACATGTTTAAAAAAAATTGGATCTCTTTCATAAATTAGTACCAGATCCAATGAACTGTAAATAAAAATTATTAATTCTGGTTTTCATTCCCTCAACTACTCGTCATTAGAATATAAAAGGTCTCTCTCTAAGTGTCTCAAAGGTACCACAATTACTGCCCTAGCTTTTCAAGGAAATGAACTACTCAATTAACAATTTAAGATAGATATGAATATATTGTACTACAAGTATGTATCTTTAAACTCACCAGTGGAATTGGTAATTCCTGTGCACTGCTGCGTCGACGCATAGCATTTTTCTTTGATAAGCCACCAGAAATAGCAACAGTCTTAGTAGTACTGATTTTATTGTTGTTAATGTTGAGATCTTTTATTGTTGTGGAATTAATTAAAATTTCTGGCTTTGTATGAATTGATGTTGATGGACTTGTTATGTTTTTTATTGTCATTTGATGTTGTTGATGTAATTGTTGTTGTGGTTGTTGTTGTTGCTGTTGTGACCATTTCAATTTTTTGGTCGTTGGAGTCACTGATGTCGTCGGTGATTTATCATTATTTGTATAATTTTTGGGATAAAACACTTGTGAAATACTACGAAATATTGTTCTGTAGCCATTTTCATAATCAAATTCAGTTGCCATTTTATATGTGGATTATTTTTAATTTGCTTTTAAATATATTTTACTTTTTTAAATTATTTTTGTAACTTAATTTTTGCTTTTTAAAAAATTTTATATTGTATATTTTTCTTTTTGTTATTTTTTTTTTTAAATAATTTTATTTTCAAAATTCACTTTCTTTATATAAAAAATTTATTATTTTTTGATTAGTTTTAATTTATATACAGTAGAATCGCGGAAAAGTTAATCTCTCGGTCTCGACTTAACCGAATTTCAGTGTCTACGTTTTGCTGTAAAAGTTAACTTTTGAGTTAACTTTTCTGAGCGTACGAATTTTTTCAAACCACCCACCCGTTTGTTTTGCAAGCTCTAATTCGGGTCTTCCTCGAATTTCTTTTCTGCTTCAAGTTGCAGAATCATTGATTTGGTCACTTCGGACATTTCGATTAACTTCTTCGAGATTCTACTGTATTTCTTTATTGTATTTTTTACATTTTTATTTATTTTTCATAAATTTTGTTTTTTATATTTATTTTATTATTTGGAATTTTTATTCACTTTTTATACTCTTCATGCAGTGAATCCAATATATAAAAATAAAAATTTGTTTCTTTGTTCGAGTCTTATTGCAATGAAATTTTGTGTATGTGCATGGTTGGTTCCGGCCTTGGACATAGGATACTAGTTTTAAATCCTATATGAGGAGCAGTTCTCACGAAATTGGTGAATCAAATATTGCATATAAAAAAAAATCTCGTAAGACTTGCGACTATTTTAAAATTTATCAATATGTCTGTGTCACAAACCATAAATAATATGTCAATTTTTAAATCAAAGTATTGGATTCGTCTTATTTTTTCAAAAATATGTATAACATACTGCCGCGCTACAGCTTGTTTTGAATAAATTAAAGGACTCTATATTGCAATAATACTGAGAACAAGGCCAAGGAGGTGCGCATTGTTGTTCATTTGGTAAGTCACTTGAATTTTGTATGTGTCTATCCGTTGGTTACAAAAAAAAAAAACAAAAAAAAAAATGGTCAGCGAACAGCGAGAATGAAATACCAGAAATGTAATTCAACTTTTCTAATCATCATCGTTCTGAACACACAAGTTCAAGGATATCAGTTGGCCATGCGACGCCCGGACTGATATTCTAAGTTTGTCATGAAGTTTGTAACAAATAGAAGGAGACATCGGCGACCACATAAAGTATATATAATATTTTTTTATCAGTTGATTGAGCCATGTTCGTCTGTCTGTCTGCAATTTAGACGCTGTACATTTGTCAGAATCAGCCAAATCAGACTACTAGGGGGGTAAATCCCATACAAACCACCCATTTAAATTGAGGTTCTTCTTAGACAAACTTATTTGTTTTTTGTCCTGTTGAACTAAAATTTAGATTCTATAAGTTTCTAATCAATGTCTATGAAATGTGTAAATTTCAAGACCCTAGAGTTACTGGTTTTTATAGCTCCTATACAAACCCAAACCCAAATTTAGGTTTTTATTAGAAAATTAGATTTTTTTCTTTTTTCTGTTATCATACTGAAATTTAAAACAGTACAAGTATTTGATCCATGTTCAACAACCGCGCAGATTTCAAGAGCCTACTGGATTACTGGATCATTAAGCTTCCATACAAATATTTCGATATCAATGTAGAAATGCATTAACAATATAATTCAAATCAATAATGAAATATTTCTGTATACTAAAACACAGGAGCGTTTTCGAGGGGTGCATGAAGAGTAAGACAATCTCTTTTTCTTCTCTTGTTTTATATAGTATTGTATATGTACTTGTATATTTATTATTATTTTATTATGTTTATCTTTTGGAATTTTTTGGCATATTTTTCTATTTTTTTATATCATTTCATTAATATTATTTTATTTTTTGCTGTATGTTATTATTTAATTGTTTTGGCTTAACACATTTACTTATCTATGTAAGTATTATATTTTTATAAATTACTAGAGTATCCTGCCCGACGTCGTACGGCCAATCGGATTCCTTAAACTTCACTTTCAGTAGAACGCAAGTGGATTGGGCCATACCTACAGTTGCGGTTTCGCACCATCGCTATTAATAAGTTGAATTGCAATTCTGGTATTTCATTTTTGCTTCCCGCTGCACTTTAATTTGGCTAAATGGATAGTCAGTCACATTAATAATTCCAGTGACTTACCAAATCCTTTAATTTATTCAAAACTAACTGTAGTACATTGCGCAGAATCAGACAAATCAAATGCAGTATTTGATCCACCAATTTCTCGACAACAGCGTCACATATCGAATCCAAAAGTACTCTGTTATGTTCAAGGCTAAAACCAACCATGCACGCATTCACAAAATGTCACTGCAATCAGATGAACGAACGGTATAGCCGCGCATAAGACTCAATATGAACACACATAAGAGAAGTTCAGTGACATACACACTCACAGAAGAATTATATATATAAAGATTGTGAATCTAAATCATTCTCAGATCCCCTTGAACACACACAAAAAATTTCATCAAAATCGGTCCAGTCGTTTAAGAGAAGTTCAGTGACATACACACTCACAGAAGAATTATATATATAAAGATATATATATGTATATATATATTTTAATCAAACTTATTTTCTGTTATTAAGATTTTCTTTATTTATTTATTTTATTTTTTTTTTTTTCATATTTTTTTTAATTATTTTGATTATTATTATTTTATTTTATTTATTTTTGTCTAGTTTTTTCGTTAATTAATTTGATTATTCTAACAATTTATTATGTTTTTATTTCATCTATTTTTTTTTTTTTTTTTTTTTTGTACTAATTATGTTGTTTTATTGTTATTATTTGTTTTGCATTTTTCTTGTTAGCTTCTTTTTATTATTTTTTTTATATTTTTTGTGTTTAATTGTGAATTACCTCATAAATGAAGACAAAAATAGGGAAAACAGACAAACAAAAAGAAACACTTGTGTATTTGTTGCTGTTGTTGTTGTTGTTGCCTTTGTTTATTTTTTAAATAAATAAAAAATAAAAGAAACTATTACTAAATAATACGTGTGACTTTTCGTTGTCTCTCCCAATGTACAATATTTCATGCATGTAGAATGCAATGCATTTTATACATTTATTTATTTGTTAAAATTTTGAAATTATTTTATTATAATTTTTTATACGATTTAGTACCACATACTTCGATCGAACCGTGCGTGCACTCGCGTGTTTTTTCATAAACTGACTAATTTAATATATTTTGGTTTTAATTTTTTTTGATTCTTTCAAATTTTTCTGTGTTTTTGTTTTGTGTGTGTGTGTGTGTGTGTGTGTGTGTTCTTTTTTTAACCAACTTCTGGTCTCCTTGCTTGGTTGCTTTATGTTATTGTTGTTGTTGTTTTTCTGTTTACCGTTTACCTTTTGTTAATAATTTTTTTTTTTTTGTTTTCGTTTTTTTTAGTGCTTTATTTTTTCGATTGAGCTTCGTCGCTGCTTTTATATTTCTTGTCGCTCTGCCGCTGTCGTAATCGTCATCATCATCATCAACATCATCATCTATGTACACACATTATTTTTGTATTGTTGCTTTGCATGTTATACCTATACAATATAAATACATAGTTTGAGTTCGACTAATTTACCAACAATTGCAACAGAAGCGAAGCGACGCGACGCCACCTCTGACACCATCAACTACTAACTATATCAGTGGTTCTTAAGCTTCCACAGTCTGCGGACTCTCTTTAGAAACATTTGTTGTTAGTCCAATTTATTGTAATTTTATTATATTCTTGAAACTCAATTTTTGGATTACTATTAAGTGATCCACCACAGGCAATGCAGGCCTCAATGAATAAACAAAACAAGGTTTTTTGAGTACAACAATTATGGTTCGAATATACATACATACATACATAAGTAAGTATATACATAATTGTAAATTTAATTGATCAATGAGGAAGAGGAAATAGCAGATCAATTGCTTTATCACTGTTATTGTCTAAGTTCATCAATCAGACTTCAATACCAAGGTAACTACTACCTGAAACCAATAGACACAGTAGACTTATCTTGGAATTCTTAAAAGAATACTAGACTCTCGTATGCACTATGTTATATATAGTAAATCCAATTAGACTTCAGTGGCAAAGTGACTAGCTTCCGTATTTCTCTAATCTAAAAAATAGGATTTGTATTGTACAATGAATCTTGTAAAGAAATTTAAGAATTTATATTAACACTTATCGCTTAGGGATTAAATTTAAATTGTTACAAGACTTGAAAATTATGAGATTTAAAATTGTAATATCACTAGGAACCACTGCGAACGACAATTTAAAAACCACTGAACGAACTAAGTACACTACCACCGCCAACGCCTACATATGGTGGACCACCTTTTATTTGATTTTCTTTTCCATTCTTTGCTTTTGTAAGTATATTGTTTCTTGTTTTAAGGTGTCGTAGTATCGTCGTCTTTGAACGAAATCTTATCGCTTTTGGTATCAGCACGCAAGCAAACAACACAACACAACACAACGCAAAACAAAGTCAACGTTAACCGCCCTCACTTAGGACCCCCCGGCATAGGTTACCTTTTATCGTAGGTAAACTTAACTTTTACTTTATTTTAGTCTCTCACTCTTTTCAAGAAATTTATATTATAAAACTATAAAACAAGACAATGGAAAAAATATTAAGAAAGCAACAACGTGCCACCAACACCAAGAATTTCAAATATTTATGGAATTTCATTTATTTCTTTTGGTATATCAATTGAAAACAAAAACACAAATTAATTTCGATTTCATTTCATTATATGTTTGTATGTTTGTGTATATTAGATGCATATTATTTATTGCACATAGAAGCAATTCACACAAGCAGGTGGACACAAAGTAAAAGATCAAGTCTACCTAAATACAATTCACCTTACAACATTGAAAGTGAAAGTGTCAAAATTTCTAAGAGAAAACAAATTCTAACATGGATAGATAGCATTCCATATTTGATACCAAGTGAAAGTGTTTCCAGCATTAATATCTATTGTATTGTATTGTACAATTCAGTTTTTGGATCATTTGTAGGTGGTATATAGAAATAGACACTTTATATTAATTAGAAGAATACACATACTTTAATATGCAATTGACATAATTATTTGAAATTCATTTAAGAAATACCTACATGTATGTATATCGCCAACAGCATTGCACAATAATCATTTGCTAACTTTTTTGAGCCAATTTAGTGTTCAAATTGCATGCTATACAAATAGACAAAAAGGAGGCCAAAGCAAAATGTGTTAATACACAACAAAAATACAATAAATAAATATATTAAATTATAATGTAACAAACGATCAAGTTCAGTTTTACCGAAAAATTTTATACCTTTCACTAAATTCAACCGTTTAATATCACAAATTTTTGTGAGGTCGCAAACAGGTGGCGTTAATGAAGAAGAAGTTGAAGACCATGAAATCGATTTACAAAAAAACTGATGGCCAAAATTGTTAGGAACTTATGAATTTATATAGACTTCTTTTCATTAAAGCAAACATTCAATGACGATTACAATAGATCAATGCATTTTACTGAGAATTGTTTTTCCATCGGTTATCCCGTATAACTGACACAAGAATACTAAGTTTCACAGGCATTTACAGATTATTCAGACACATTGATATCTTATAATTCTTATCATATGGAAATGTCCTTAAAAATTACATAAATTTTTTAACATTTTTTACAAATAAAAAAGGTTTGATGTTTGAAAAGAAATCAAGAGAGAAATCAATAGTGGTATAAGGTTCATAGCACATCTGCTCCAGCATATGCGACACTCTATATAATTATTGTCATCTATACTTGAATGTTGCAAAACATTTGGAACTTCCAATTAAAGAATTACTGTCCAGAAATTGTCTAAGTGCCATTCTTTTGATTATTGTGAGACTTATATTATGAATACAACTTGTGAACCATCTCCGGTAGAAGTAAATACCATTGATTATTGGCTTTAATGGAAGGTTATATCGTAAAGTTCTGGCCAGCAACTTATTGGATCGCTTTAACGCTAACATATTTTGAAGGAATAACAAAAAAAAAAAAAAAAAAACATAGGCATGGTTTGGCAATAATAATCAATTCGATAGGAATTGCTTCACTCTCCAGCATATTCGTTGAATTAGGCACCCTGTAACTGACAACACACTTGTCCTATATCCAAAATTGAAGACAGTTTTGGAAAGGTGAAAAGATAATCTTGTATGTAGTAACATCATAAACCATTTAATCGCCAACACGGCGGCTTACATTAAAAGTTTTAACAAATCATATTGTTCAAGAGATTTAAAGAACTTAAAGAATCAATAAATCGAAAGCAACGAACTAAAAATAAAGGAAATAGACAAAACTTCATTTCCCTAGTAACGTGTTCACCGTACTTTGTGTGCGAAGTGCTCGTATATAATTATTTTTATATGATTAATTAAGATTATATTTAAATAATCGAATCATTCTAATTTCGACTTTCTTTAAAACAATACAATTTACACACATTTTTGATTGATTTTTTTTTTCCGTTTTTAATATTTCAAATTTTGAAAAAAAAAAAACAAAAAAAAAAAAAGAAATGTGAAAAACATAAATAAAAACAACAAACTAAATAAAAGCCGAACCCAAGTAAAGTGAACTTGGCGGTTTCCCGGTTGACATACGACTAAAAATAACAGAAATACATAAAAGGTAACCAAAACACAAAACATAGAGAAATAAGCCCGAAGCACGATTTTTGAATAATATTAACATTATTGTTTTGTTGCTGTTGCTGTTGTTGTTACTATTGTAATGAATGCGTTTGTATGGGTAAGTCTAGCTGTTTGTGGGTTCACGCAGCACCGAATTAAATAAAAATAACAATAAAAACTACAACAAAAGAAAATAAAACAGTAACAACAGCAATGAAAACCAAGTTACGTTGTTAACAGTGGCGTGTTTTATTTAAAGGGGGCTCAGCTCAGCCCTTGTGAAAAGTAGAATTTTTGAGAAATTCGAAACTATATACATAAGTATAATATTCACGATCTGCTGATAATTTTATGAGTGTGATTCATGTCGCTGCTTCCTTGTCTTTGTACTGACCTTATAGCCTTATAGTTTCAATAGAAAACCTTGATAGGCATTGGGCAATTGTAAGGTCAATGCATATTTCAGAATCCCGATCTGCTGATAATTTTATAAATCTGATCATATTTGATGTGGTCAGAGACTAGTTTAGGTTAGGCGAATCTTTACTTCGATCAATTTGGAATACAATGCACATACATATGTATGTATTTATGAACCAGACACCAGAGACTATCTTATGATGAAATATTACACTGGCTTGTGTCTTAGTTTTATTTTGGGAGCCCCTTTTTTTTGGTTGGTTGTTAAGAGGAAAACACGCCTATGGTTATTTAAGTGTTTATAGACAAGGCAAAAATATTTAACAGACAATAACAGGCGCGCCATATAAATGATGAAATTAAAACAAAAAGAAAAAAACAACAACAACGTGATATATAAAACAACAGAGAATTGAAAGTAAGAAGATGAACAACAGTTACCATCGTCTTGTCTCTTATGCCAGTTGCCCAGACTCATCTTGTCTTCATCATCAGCAACAGCAAAAGCAACAGCATAATGATCGTGTCTGCAAAAAACTTCTTTCTATATGCAGAAATCCAACATCCACTAATATAATATTTATCATAAAACTTTCTTTTAAGAAGAACATTTCATACATTTTGATTAATTAGATTTAAAAATAATTAGGAAAGGAATAAAATAATCAGTCACCTCTAACAATAAACTGAATAGAACTTGTTTCTTAAACTTTATGGAAAAGGATAGTAAGCAAGTAGATTGAAAGACAAATAATATAAAAATGTATGTACTTAATATCATAAATGCCCATAAAACTTCTGACAACACATCGAATTACTCGTATACAAATAACATGCTAATCAGACCGCAACCACTTGGCTTCCAGTAAAAGTCAAAAACCAATTTTCAACCTGATGTGATGCAGAGATCTAAATTTGAAGTCAATGTTTGAAAACGATGTAGGTCAATTGCAATAATGTATAGACTATGTGGTAATGTAACGCCTAGATTCACATAAGCGCTTAAATCTATTCAGAGGAATCAATATGAATTCGAACTAAAGTAACACCAGGTAAGAATAATCATTTTCACAATAAGAGTAGTAAAGATAATATCACAATAGTTTGAGGAACACATATTGTAACGAACTTACCAGCATATTATGATTGATGAATGTGCTCTTGTATTTCAGATTAGAAGAGATTGTTGTGATTTGTTGAATGCTTCCATATGATAATTAACTCGAGCTCTTTAAGTATTTCATCTGTAATACAAAAGCCTAAGATTAATAAATGTGTTTCGGTTCCTTGTTTTTATTTTTAGTTGATACTCATAGCATTTAGCAATACTTAAGACTTTTCTAAAATGTGATCTGTAGTACAGCACAACAAGTTGGTTGAATGCTGCTTCCATATGACAATTACTGCATAATTCGGGTTTTTTAAGAATGTTATTTGTAATATAAGCAGCATAATTTTAAAAAATGGGTTTAAATACCATCTTACAGTCGATATTAGGAGTGTATTTATGTACATATGTAGATCTACTTATGTATATATTTAGACACTTCAATATTGGAACAAATTTGATGACTGCTTCCATATGACAACTAACTTGGGCTAAGGCTTAAAGTTGTGTGATCTGTAATACAACAATAAAAGATAATGAAATGTGTTCAAGTTCCATTTTACAGAAGATACTTTTAGCATGTAAAGATTGTAATATTTAGAATCCTTAAAATTGTTGTTGTTGTTGTTGTTATTGTTGTTCCATATGACAACTAACTTGGGCTAAGGCTTAAAGTTGTGTGATCTGTAATACAACAATAAAAGATAATGAAATGTGTTCAAGTTCCATTTTACAGAAGATACTTTTAGCATGTAAAGATTGTAATATTTAGAATCCTTAAAATTGTTGTTGTTGTTGTTGTTATTGTTGTTCCATATGACAACTAACTTGAGCTAAGGCTTAAAGCTGTGTGACCTGTGATGCAACAATAGAAGATAATGAAATGTGTTCAAGTTCCATTTTATAGAAGATACTCTTAGCATGTAAAGGTTGTAATATTTAGAATCCTTAAAATTGTTGTTGTTGTTGTTGTTGTTGTTGTTGTTATTGTTGTTCCATATGACAACTAACTTGGGCTAAGGCTTAAAGCTGTGTGACCTGTAATGCAACAATATAAGATAATGAAATGTGTTCAAGTTCCATTTTATAGAAGATACTCTTAGCATGTAAAGGTTGTAATATTTAGAATCCTTAAAGTTGTTGTTGTTGCTGTTTTTGTTCCATATAACAACTAACTTGGGCTAAGGCTTAAAGTTGTGTGACCTGTAATGCAACAATATAAGATAATGAAATGTGCTCAAGTTCCATTTTACAGAAGATACTTTTAGCATGTAAAGGTTGTAATAATTAGAATCCTTAAAATTGTTGTTGTTGTTGTTGTTGTAACTACAAGTTATACAGCATGTAGTACAACTGCAACCACGGGAGATGCTGTATATGCAAGTGTAGCCTCGCGGCAGAGGTGAGTGGTCCTTGATTGTTTGTTGTCGGGTAATTCCGAGAAGTAGACGCGATCACTCATGGGAATCCTTTAAAGTTAAGTTCATTGATGGTGTATTGAACTCTAGCAACACGAGATTGTACATAAAATCATATGACAATTAACAAAATCATCAGTGAGCTATTCCCATTCTTATAATTATTCTTCTTTATTGGAATGCAAAGGAAAACAAACTCAAAAAACTAAATTTCAAAAGAATGCATTATGACATTGTATTTTAATGTAAAAGACTTAACACTTTGAATATTAAATAAAATAAAATAAATTCAAATAAAATCCCGCGCAACCGAAGATAGGACGCTTGTTTATACAATATAAACAAATTTTGCATCGTTGCCAGATGATCTGAAAATTTTCCAACACATCTTATTACGTTGCCACTAGGCTTGCTGCATTCAATTTCAAACAACAAGAAAATATTTAAATTTAAATTTTATGCTGCTTCAAGTTTTTGATGTGAAATATTTTTGGTTTCGGTGTAGTGAAATTTGAAATCGATTTTGGTTAACGCTTTTCTTTTCGATCAGAAATGAAGCAACACGTGGCTTGTTTTAGTGCTTAGATTATGGACCGATCACAAACCAGTTGACGAAAATATTATTTTTAAATTTAAAATTTTGTTTTATGTTTTAGTTTTTATATCTTTATAAACGGCAAATAAGTGGAAATACAACAAAACTCCTTTTATGTTAATAAAACCTTATTAAAGCGTAATAAGAATAAATCGAAATCCGCACCGATAATCGAAACGATAACAAAACATTAACAAAACATTGACTGGATGGTGAATCTTATTTGTCAATCCATTTCGATTTGTGAAGCGATATAATGGACTGAGACTGAATTGACCGTTTAAGAGGCCTTTAAATATTTTTTGTTTTTTTTTTTGTTTTTTTTTGTTTTTTTTTTGTTTTTTTTTTTGTTTTTTTTTTGTTTTTTTTTTTTGCTTTTTTTTATGTTGGTAGAAAAGCATCGAAAGCCAAGCTAAAAACTACCGCGCCATGTCCCATTGTCCCCCTCCATTAAATACCTTTTCATTTGGAAAGGGGTAGCATAATTGTTCAAGGGTCGACCTGCCACATGTAAATGGGTCGCCTATTATTCCTGTCTTGTGCGTGGGTCGCAACTACACGTCAATAATCTATGACCTATGATCCCCTGACCCATTGTGCAGCTGAATGATTAGGTTGCGCTCGTAATCGTTCAGCTGCTCTGCTGCGCTCAGCTACGCGGGGGGTAGACATAATTTTCGCTATAGCAGTTTTCACCAATTGCCACTTTCCTAGTGATTGGTACATGTGTGGCACCAGATTATCTACTGTAGGTTGTTCACCAAAACACTCTTCTATCTGTGTCCTCTCACCGCTAAAACGAGAACAGCGGAAAAGTACGTATCTGCGTCATATGCAAATCCACTTCTCCATGTTTCCGTGTTATTCTTACATCCAAGCTGGGAATCAGGGAGAACGTCCATCACCCTTAACTCGACGATTCCCATCTACTCTGCCATTCCTGAATACTGCATCGCTGCTCATCTTCCGCAAATGACCCTGTAGTGAACCTACGTTGTAGTTCACGCGCCAAAATGTCGATTGGTGGCATAGTGGCTATTACCTCAAACGCAACATCTGATATCGTGCGAAAACCGCTCGCTACCTGCAAAACGCTCGGACGATACGTCGAGCGAATACCAGTCATGTAAAAGCTCTTCCGTGTTGCATTCGCGTATAAAACAATGGAGGAAACGAATCTGGCTAGCAGTTGCAGCGTGCTTGCCCGCGGTCCACATAAGTTTGCCAATTTGCTAGATAGAGCTCCATTCACTCTCGTCGCTTTGTCATTTATGGAGATTAGATTCGCCTTGAAGGACAGCCGAGTGTCAATAAGCACTACCAGATACTTGAGAGACGGCTGGGACGTGATGACGCAGGCACATATGCGAAACGTAAATGTTGCACTCAATTTAGAAGAGAAGGTCAGCGTGCTGGTGGTGTAGCGATGTACTTAGTGCATGATCTGACCAATCGTAAATCACATGCAAATCTAATTGGGTTTCAAACAAAGAGGGTAAGGACACATTAAAGGCGGCAACACCAACTGCACAAATCACAGATGGCAATTTATTTGATATTGAAGAATTTCTTGGTTCAACACAAATTCCCATATTGGTAATGGGCAAAAATTGGATTTGATTGATGATAAACGAAGACCGCGAATAGTGAGAAAAAAAAAATGTAACTTCTCCTCCAGCTCCACCTCCTCCTCATATTATTAGCATTCATATGCTCTTTTTGTTATTACAGGTGAAAAAAAAATGTGGAGCTGAAGAAATTTGGTTAAATTGCCATGATCCACGTAGAATTGCCACTGGTACTACAGATGCTGTTAAAATATCACGTTTCTTTGATTGTGTCATAGAAACACGTATGTACCATGATGGTGGTATTCCTCTATTAGAGGATGGAAGCGAACGACCTAATATTATATACCATATAGATGTACGTGTATTCTCTAATAACAAGCAATTCCATTTCAATAAACTAATTAAAACTAAGTACATTCATGGTGATGAACCAGAATTGAAAATACAAGCACACAACTTAACAGGAGGCATTAGAATGGATGAAAGCGTATGTTATTATACAATAAAGACCTTCTAGAGAAAGTAATCCCATGTATAGAATTCAACGCATGTTAATCTAATTAGTGTGTTTCTTTGGAACTGATTCAATGTGATTGTTTCATCCTCCTCTCCTTGTAAGGATGAACATATAATTCTTGTTTCGCTTTCTTTTGTTTATGTTCTCTGGTGTCCATCTTCGCACTTCATCAGTCGATGTACATTGTTTGGAAGTTCTCTTATTTCTGAAGCTGTTTATTAGGATTTACCATCATTTCGTACTACATTGAAATTTTTGAAATAAGTACACACACATTACTTTTTATTTATTTTTTTATTTTTTAATTAATGTTTTTTCTCAATAATACTTTTGTGTTTGCGTTCTTTTTTTTTTTTTGTTTTAACGAAATACTTTGGAATATTTTCATTTATTTTTAATGTTTTCTTAATAATAATTTTGTGTATATTGTTTGTGTTCTTACTTGTTATTTTAACTTAATTTAAACTCTTCTTCTTTAAAACATCAGTAAACCATCCATCACATGATGGAAAAGCTACTAAACAAGGAAACAATTTTGTTTTGTCTTTATTATTGTTGCCCAGCTTGAACCATTGCGTTACGAAGTAACATTTCACGCATTTCAATCATGCGCAATTCCAAGCGACGTTGACCACTATGTATCGAACGTACATTACGTCGCAATTTTTTCAATTGATCTAGCATTTCAGTCAATTGAATATTATCGGATATCATGGATATGGATGAAAATGAGTTCGTTTCAAAATTTTCATCCAAGATACGGCGAATGGAAGCCTCAAGTGTGTCTGCTGCGAGTGGCGGTGCTTCTGTATTGTTACCATTATTATTGTTGACGTATTGGTGCTCATTATATGCGTTTAAAGTTTCAATCCCTTCCTGGAAGTCTTCACGTACATTGGGAGCGTACATTAATGTAAGCGGTGTAAGTCGAGCTGGTTCACTATAGATTTCAGCATGTTGATCCGCAAAAAAAGTATCAAAGATGCTGGATGGTGTTGTCTCTTGGTACCCAGTAGTATAGGATGTGGTTACGTCATTAAGCAGACCAATTGCATCTGGAAGCGGTGTTGAGTTCTCTTTCTATTCGGAATAAAATATTTAATTAACAATGATAATTCTCCTTCTCTCCCTCTTCCTCCCACCACACACATTTTGGGAGTGAACTATTCACTTACCTTTTGAACGGGTGGTGCATATGGAAATGGTCGCATTGCCTTTTTGTTAAATTGTTTCTGATAGTCACTCAGTTTCCGTCCCTGACGCTTTCGAAACATACGAATGCTGCTAGTTGGTTTATCGTCGAAAACCGATGCTGATGCATTATTTTCATTACTTTGACCAACGTAAGCACTACTAGAATGATGATGCATTGCTGCATGTGGGGATCTACCAGGTTGATCCTCAACAGCTGAATGTTGCTGCATATTAGTGCCGCCACCAATGGTATACATATCGTTCGTGAGATTATAATTAAATGAAGGCTCCATATTCACTAAAAATATTTTTTTTTTATATCTTTTTTTCTGGATATCTTCTTAAGCCTTTTATACAAACCACTTGAGTAGTTCCGCGTGCTGCTAGTTGGTTTATCGTCGAAAACCCATGCTGATGCATTATTTTCATGACTTTGACCAACGTAAGCACTACTAGAATGATGATGCATTGCTGCATGTGGGGATCTACCAGGTTGATCCTCAACAGCTGAATGTTGCTGCATATAAGTGCCGCCAAAAATGGTATACATATCGTTCGTGAGATTATAATTAAATGAAGGCTCCATATCCACTAAAAATATTTTTTTTTTTATATCTTTTTTTCTGGATATCTTCTTAAGCCTTTTATACAAACCACTTGAGTAGTTCCGCGTGCGCACGTAGTCAATCACCTACTTACTATTTGATATTTTTAGGACTGACTAATAGCTTATTATTTGCTTGGTTTACTTAAGTGTTGATCAATGAGTAAAAAAGAAGAAAAAAGGCGGTCACTTCCGCCTCAGTCGCTGTAGATATCGAATTGGACTGACAAAATGATTGTTTTTAAACGATCAGTCGAAATCTTAGTGCTGTCAATCGTTTCAGAGTTTTTGTACAACACTGAACACTGCTTTTACATATTGTTCATATTTATCTATTTAAAAATGGTAATGTAATAACTGATTAATATATTCCAATGAGTTCCACAGTAAAATCAGGGTTCGTTATATCTGCATGTATTTTGAGAAGTTTATGAACCTTGTTGCACCTTTTCCATTCGATTACTTTTATCGATATGTCATCGAAATGGACTGACAGATAAGCTGAGCCAACAGTCCATTTTTTGTTATCGTTTTGTTATATATATGTACATATTATAAATTGAAATTAAATACTGAAATTTAGCATCAAACTTTGATGAATTCATTTAGTAACATAGTCAACGTGTTTCACATCAAAGGCTCGTGAGCGTTAAGCATACTCACACATTTTTTACTTAGATAATCGTTTATACCCCGTTTACAGTGGCACTGAAGCAAAAGGATTCGTTTTGCCATTTACAGTGCCGTTTATGAGTTGAGTGTGTCTTAGCAAGAGAGTGAGAGAGATTTGTGTAAACAATGAGAAAACAGTGCAAGTCGACTGAAGCGCACATACAGGCTCACAAACAATGCTTGTTTTTTTGAAGATAACCGACCTCTGGTACCAATTTGTATCATGATTCACTCACTGTAAATGGGCTATAAGCATGATTTTGAAATTTTTTAAATTCTTCAAGTATTCGTTACCACGTTGTCGTATTGCCAAATAAAAGAAAAAAGTATACATATGAATTTCTCAGTCCCTAAATCGAATTGGTTGAATTGCATATAAAAATGTTAATTGAATAATTATAACATTTTATAATTCCCATAATTGACAGTTTTGCACAAATGTTGTATAATTTCCAAATGCTAAAAAATGTGGATTGCCAGCCAACACATGCAACATTGCAATAATGCGCAATTAGCTTTTACAAACGAAACAAATGAATTTACCTTTTTTTCTTTGGTTTATTAATTCTTTATACTGTCATGATGTATAAATTAAATTACAACTAACAGAATAGAATACTTTTTTTTCTGAGGGAAAGGGTCAAAGTGGCGATATGAGTTAGCTATTTTCAAACGGCACTCTCCATTACACTTGTCGATGAAGAGATGCGCATTGAGCATAGTTCCTGCATTAAATCACGAAACAGCATTGGATTTACGTTGGAACTTACTTTCATAAGTAGGAACCAATCGCCAATCGTGAGATCACGTAACGCACGTTGCACATGGCGCAAGGGCATAACGCGTAGCTGGTTACGAATCATTTGTTCCCGAAAAGTTTTGCTAGCTATTAACAGTACGCGAATAACTAATTGTAGTCCAGATAGTACAATCATTAAGAGAAACCAGCACCACAAGAAAACAAAGATTTTTTCGTTCAGTATATTAAGTGGTAGAAGGCACAGGATATCTAAGACATTTGCCGAGCCGCTGGGACCATACTTGAGCACTTCACATTTGGCTACCTTTGGAAAGACAAGCGATGAGAGTCGATTCCAACGATCCCAATCATAATAGGGTATTGTGAGCATAGCGTGCAAATATTTTGACCAAAATCTATTAAAGATTAAATCCAATGCCATAATGTTAATAAGCTAAGGAAGGAAATAGTGTTTATTGATAATGAATTTGGAAACACTTTTGGTTTGTGTATTCTTACTTACACTTATCGAGAAATTGAGAACCTCACATACAACATATTTCGCCATATAACAGAAGTGGATGTCCTGGTAGTCTGTAGTAAAATATTTAACGAGTAGACGCAGTCGCGTTTTGTAAGTTTCCTCAGAGAGCAATGCTTCACCTACTTGAGAGCAAAGTTGTTTAAGACGTTGGCCCTCCCATACTTTCCACAGGCATGACGGAAAATAGAAAATAAATGACTGCACCAGCAACAATATAATAACCCATTGATAGTAACGCAAATATTCTCGTTCAGTGACTCCACGAACTTCTGGTCCCACACCTTCTGCCACCGATATGGCGCGTGCATAAGCCTCGTTGTAATCGGTTATTCTTTTATAATTAAATTGCTTTGGTATTGACATTGGTAACTTTTGTTCCGGCAACTTGATTATATACATTCCCATGGTCCAACAATATGATTCCACATAATCGAGATTTTTTTCTTCACTAATGCACTGTATGGGATCACCAAAATATTGACGGGCAGAAAGCAACAACGAGCATGTCAATAGGATAACAAAAGTACACTTGGAATGTATGGTAAAAACTGCATCATAGATCCTTATTGTCTTATATTGCAAATATTTGGAGAGAGGTTTCACAGCCGAATACATTATTTCTTGTTTACGTTATGATTGTTTTGATTCCGTTGTTAAAAAAAAACCGACTTATTGTTGCCACAGTTTTAGTATTTTTTGACACTGAAATTTGGCATTTTATTACTAACGAATTAGCAGCAATTTACTTGGGTCGCTTTTACTTTATCACATACATATGTACATACATACATACATAGCTCTATCAATATACATATTTGAAAAATATATATGTATGCTAACTAAAAATTGTGAAAACATAATTTGTTAATTTCTTTATTGTTATCATCTTCATCATCTACTCCTCAGAGTAGTTTTTATTCAGTTGCTAACCACTCTCTTGATGTTATGTCCCCATGTTGTTGTTCTCCAATTTTTGGCCTACTTTGTTGCATGATCCCCACTCCAGAATTCTTAAGTTCCATCGATTATATGCCATGCATACTACAAAACCAATACATTAACATTTTGGCCATTTCATTTTATAGATTTCTTTAAGTTCTTCAAGTCTCCTGGTGGCGAATACCGACGTCACATTGTACGTTGTTGTTCATTAATCTTTTGGTGTGTCCTCTCATTATCACTGGCCAATCGACAGACATGATTAGTGCAAGGTTGTGAACTGCGTCCTACTTGTCTAAAAAACCAATTCTTACGGTGATGTGAATTCCCAACATCTTGTCGAGATATGCCACGGGTCAATGGCTCAAATGTGCTCGTTATTTCCATTAATTTTTTAATGATTTTTTATTCTAATACGTCGACAAATAGTCTCATTTAAATGTAAATTGGTAAAAGCTCGAGTACATTGATTTATTACTCGTTATTTCATTTGGGTCTGATGATCCGATGATTTATAGGCACCTCGCTCCTCGGACTTGTGTTTGAACTTCAACGCTTCCTGTATTGAGACACTTCGTTCCTGGATAGATGTGTCAAAATCACCAACCGCATCTACAGCATCCTTATCATCTAGAGGTAAAGCAATGGTCACAAATTTATAGGCACCTGGCTCCTCGGACTTGTGTTTGAAATGCAATGCTTCCGGTATTGAGACACTTCGTTCCTGGATAGATGTGTTAAAATCACCAATCGCATCTACAGCATCCTCTTCATTTAGAGGTAAAGCAATGGTCTCAAATTTATAGGCACCTGGATTCTCGGACGTGTGTGTGAAATGCATCGCTTCTAATATTAAGACACTTCGTTCCTGGATAGATGTGTCAAAATCTGCAATCGCATCTACAGCATCCTCATCATCTAGAGGTAAAGCAATGGTCTCAAATTTATAGGCACCTGGCTCCCCGGACTTGTGTTTGAAATGCAATGCTTCCGGTATTGAGACACTTCGTTCCTGGATAGATGTGTCAAAATCTTCAATCGCATCTACAGCATCCTCATCGTCTAGAGGTAAAGCAATGGTCTCAAATTTATAGGCACCTCGCTCCTCGGACTTGTGTTTGAAATGCAATGCTTCCGGTATTGAGACACTTCGTTCCTGGATAGATGTGTCAAAATCTGCAATCGCATCTACAGCATCCTCATCATCTAGAGGTAAAGCAATGGTCTCAAATTTATAGGCACCTCGCTCCCCGGACTTGTGTTTGAAATGCAACGCTTCCGGTATTGAGACACTTCGTTTCTGGATAGATGTGTCAAAATCACCAATCGCATCTACAGCATCCTCTTCATTTAGAGGTAAAGCAATGGTCTCAAATTTATAGGCACCTGGCTTCTCGGACGTGTGTGTGAAATGCATCGCTTCTAATATTGAGACACTTCGTTCCTGGATAGATGTGTCAAAATCTCCAATCGCATCTACAGCATCCTCATCATCTAGAGGTAAAGCAATGGTCTCAAATTTATAGGCACCTCGCTCCTCGGACTTGTGTTTGAACTTCAACGCTTCCTGTATTGAGACACTTCGTTCCTGGATAGATGTATCAAAATCACATTTATAGCAACGTCGTCATCATGTTGGGCGTAAATTTAGCAGTAACAGTTTGTTCGAATGCATATTTCCCACTTATTTTAAACTGGATCGTTGGAAGCAGATCCGGTAGTCAGGTCGATTATTCCAAAAGCTTTGAATCAAACAGGAATCGTTGTTAATTTCATTTTGGCACCAATGAATACCCTTTAATTTATTTTATTTTTGTTTTTTACTTTTGAAAAATATATATAAATTTTTGTTTAAAAGTGATTATCATATTATCAACAATATACAAAGATTCTTTGGATACCCAAATGATGCCTGGTTTGGATTGCTCTTAGCTTCGGTGTTCGTGTCGCCATGGATACAAAGCGCGGGCATTGCTCACAGCATCCTGACACCTACTGAGCCCCCTTACCACAGCAAGGTGGCAATCCCGTAAGAGGGAAGAAATTATTGAATCCTTTCAAAAAAAAAAAATTATATTACAATTGTGTTAATAATAGTATGACAAACATGAGAGCAAAACAATATAAATAAATTAAATTGAACTGTATAACAAGATCCACTATATCTAATTAAAACTACATAGTTTTTGGCATACTTAAAAAGCTACACAACTTAAATAAACTCCTTTTTAAACAGCACTTGACATTACATTGATTGAGGACGATGAACGTAATTCGCATAACTCTTGCATTAAATCACCAAAAAGTGTTGGATTTATATTAACGCTAACTTTCATAAGAATAAACCAATCCCCAATGGTGAGATCACGTAACGCCCGCTGCACATGTCGCAGAGGCATGAAGCGCAACTTCTTACGAATCATGTGTTCCCTGAAATTTTTGCTGAGCGTCAATGATAGACGCAACAAAATATTTAAGCCCGCTATGATGAGTAAAATTAAAAACCAACACCAAAGAGCCACAAAGATCTTTTCATTAAGTATGTTCAGCGGCAGGATGCATAAGTTGTCAATAACTTTTATTGAGCCACTAGGACCATACTTAAGAACTTCGCATTTGGCTAATTTTGGAAAAATACGCGATGACACTCGATTCCAGCGATCCCAGTCATAGAACGGTATTGTAGCTATGGCTTCCGTGTACTTTGTCCAATAACCATTCAGAAGTACCTCCAATACCAAAATGTTGACAATCTAATTATAAGATAAACTATTATACACATATACATTACATAGTAAATTTTTACTACTTACGCTTATGGTGAAATTGAGCACTTCACAAAAAACATATTTAGCCATATAGCAGAAGTGTATGTCCTGGTAGTCTGTTGTAAAATATTTCACCAGTAGACGCAGCCGTGTATTGTAAGTTTCGTCGGAAAGCAATGCTTCACCTACTTTGGAGCACAACTGCTTGAGACGTTGGCCCTCCCAAATCTTCCAAAGCAGTGAGGGGAAATAGAAAATAAATGATTGCGTTAGCAATAGTATGATCACCCATTGATAGTAACGCAAATACTCTCGCTCAGTGACGCCACGAATTTCTGGTCCAACGCCTTCTCCAATAAGCATTGCACGTGCGTACAACTCATTGCTCAATTTTGGATATATCGGCAACGTGTGCACGAGTGCTTCATCTTTAAACTTAATAACATACATGCCCATGGTCCAACAATATGATTGCACATAGTCAAGATTACTTTCTTCGCTAATACATTGAATGGGATCGCCGAAATATTGACGCGTAGACAATAGCAATGTACATGTTAATAAAATCACAACGGTGCACTTCGAATGTATGGTAAAGACAGTATCGTAAATTCGTATCGATTTGAACTGCAAGTATTTGGAAAGAGGTTTTACAGCCGTATACATTTCTTCTGCTTCCGGAAATAGGTTTGCAAAATAATCTTCCAATTCTTTTCAAGCGATCTATATAGTTTTTTTTTTCTTTTTTGCCCAAATTAATTTGGTTGATTTTGGTTGCATAGAAAACTCAAATGACACTAAGCAAATAAATTGTTAAAATTTACATTATTGCGGTCTTTTCTGGTGTCGTTAGAATTGCTTTCTTAGTCAGTGTTACAATGAACTTGCAGTAGCAGCAGCAGCAGTACCAGCAACAGTGTTGAATATATTAATTCAAATTGGAATGGCAAAAATAATTGAAAAAACGAAAGAAATTGCAATTAATTTGTTTTTTTCTTTTTTGTCTTGATTTGGTCACCCTATAAATATGAAAACGAGGGAAATTCACTACAGGCATTTGCCATTCAGAGTTAATGGTTGCAAAAATAAAGTGGCGGGATAAAAGTTGGCGGCAAAACGCATACGCATTAATAAATAGTTTTTACGAAATATAAATAATCTATCATTTAACACATATTTACCATTCATAGTGTTAAACTATACTTGACAATAATATGAATGCTCGATGTTTTTTAATATATTTGACTGTTACTGTGTGTGTGTTAAAGTGGTGTCTGCAATTTTCATTGTATGAAGAAAATGGTTCGATAACCAACGATCTATTTGAGTACCTGCTACCTGGTATTCGACGAGAATGCCTGTGAACTGGAAATCATTTGGAACGATCGCATGCTCTCCCTTTCATTATTATTATTATTTTATGGTTATATTTATGCAAACTTTATTTCAAATAAATCTACCTGAATACGTTCGCGTTTGGATTGTTGGTGAATGATTCGTCGGTCATTCAAACCAATAAAATTTAGAAAATAAATGGCATCATGGCGTCACTCTCTCATTTGTATGGGTGTGTAACCTCTTTTTCAAATAAACCTACCTACCTGAATTCGGAAGTGGTAGAAGATTTAAACTGATGATATTTTAAAATAATGGTGAATGGTGTCTCTCTATTGTATTATAAGATTGAGTTTGTGCAATCCTTTAAAAAAAAAAAAATCTACCAGGCTACCTGACCCTGGAGTTCAGTACAAGTATTAAGATTAAAAACGAATGGCGACTCCCAATCTACTTGGAAAATATTTTAATAACAAAATGGAGAAAAAATATGCATTAAAATTTTTATGAATTTTTCTACGAACAGTTTTAGAATCACTGGTTTTTTGCTTAAGCCCATAAGTATGTGTATTACTTTTTATTTTCATTCATTTGCGTATTATTTTTATTCATATATAAATATTTGATTACTTTTAGGATGTATACTTTCTGGAAACCTCAAAAGAATGAGTATTGACTGCTGATCACTGACACTGGAAACATTGTGGTTTGTTCTACTTAGACGGGATAGGGTTCTATTTTACATTTGCCTCTATTCAATAGAAGTGAGAGCCGGTGATAAGTACTAGCTCAGTCAGGTAACCAATATCAACTATATATTTATGAATTTCAGATAAGCATTTGACGTTCATATTCTTCAAATCGTCTACTTCAATAATAGTAATCCTCGATAGCGCAAAACAGAAACAGAGAACGTGACATATTGTGCATCTTTCATCCAAATAACAACTGCAAAAGCTTCTAACATAGTGGCTTGTGTCAAATTATCACGGTTTCTATCTAGTCAGAAGTTCTCTTTCTAAGCAGTTCCCAGTTATTTGTTGCCTGTCCTGGTTAACTTATCTTCTATGCAGTTACCAGGGGATTCTTCCTTGTAACAACAATTTCATAATAACCTCGCACCACAAGCAGATACAAACACACATACATAGTTGCAACAAACTGAACTTAAAGGTAATAAAGCATGGATGCATTGGAAATATTCAAATTTTAATTTAATTATTGTTTTTGTCTATATATTTTTAGAAAAATCCATGAAAATTTTTGAAAATGTTGCCATGGCAGGATATTTATAAGACCATATAATTCCTCGCGAGTATCTTCAAATTGGCCAATAAAGATATGCAGTTTAATGCTCGATAAAAAAATTTGAAAATCACCCCACAAATTTGATTAAAACCTCCTTCACATCGTCGGAATTGATTTGAAAAACACATAGTGTGTTTTATCCATATACTCTACCACACAATTCGCCACTCAATGTGAAGTGTCCTTCGCAACAAACTCTACTTTCTCAAAACAAAACATAACTTCACCTTTAAGATTACATGAGAATTTTGCCTTGTTTGTATTTTATCATTCATTGAGATGCTCAGAGTTGATTGATTAAAATGGTGACTCTAATATGAAAAGAAAGCACAGTAGCATTACAAAGGAATGTGTCTCCGCTTGGCATTGGCGATGGCAAATGAAAACTCACATAATTCGGGATGTCCGATTTAAACATGTGACTGGTGTTCTAAACATGTTTCTATTCGCAATTTGGAAATGCTAACCACTTCTTGGGTGACTATGATAATGACAATGAAATACCTTAAATACAATGATATCAATCGTATTGACAATTGTTTTTCTCTTTTAAAGCGAGTTCAAAGCTGCGTAAATGCATTATTATTGAACAGCAAATGACTCTCATCATCTTATGCAACACTTAAGAGACAAATTCACGAAATAAAACAACAATTCAAGTTAGTCATTACAAAAGATACTTTATTTTCAAAACATTAATATAAATTTCATTAATATACTAATTAAATACGTATAAAATATACATTTAGTGTGCATAATATCAGACTTTCCTTGTTTGTAGTTTGTAGTTTAAACAAACATTTACAACTTCCCATATGCAAAGTTCAGTTGCAATTCAAGTCAGTCCAAGTTCAAGAAACCAATAATGGAGGGTATCTGAAATGATAAAGAATATACAATATTATTAATATTGTTATTATTATTATTATTATTATTTAGAATTAACTGAAACATTCTATATAGCTGTTAATTGTAAGTAATAAAATTGTTTCATTTTTAAGGGAATTTAATTAGTTTCCTCCTGGTGGATGGATGTGTAGTTTAAATACCTAGAAGAACAAATGACCAAATGAATTTCTCATGCCATATTAATCATTATCCGTATATTATTGTATTGTATTCTGTGATTACAATTCAAAATTTCATTAATAGAAAATATGAAATATCTCATTCAAAAAATGCTAGTCTAAAGTAACATTAAATGAAAGTTTTGAAATTCTTATTTTGCCATACTTAATATGATTTTTTGTAAAACTTTCCATCTTTAAAACAAATTAATAAAAATTTATAAAACAAACATAGGAAAGGAAGGTTTTATGGACTATTTCTAAATCAATAGATTCACATTATTATTGTTCCTATATCTTTTATTTTGAATTTATAAATATGAAGGGAGTAGACAAAATATGCAATAGAAAAACCTATTAATTTTGTGATTAGTGAATGCGAATGTTTGCACCAATAATCAACTCAAGTAAAGCATGTTAATAGTTTTGCAAATTAACAATATTTATTTTAATTTTTCTTTACTTTAGACCGGGCAGCACAGCCCACAAACTTGTCGTATAGGTAAAGGTCAACCGAAAGTTGGGAATTAGATGAAAATAATGGTTTAAAATATCCCCTATAAATACATTATTTCTATGATTTTAAATATATTAAAACCGGAAATATATTGTAATAAAATTCCACATGATTGATGTATGTACTTACGAGTATGTTTGTATCGTAGATATGATGTCGCTTTGGATTAATATTTCCTTTAGTATTTCACAGTGTATACTAGTCTGATCCACCTGACTATCTATCTATCTAGTTTTTTGCTACTATAATTCATTAAAATTTTAACTCAAACGCCAATTTAAAAAAAACAAAAACAGAAAAATTAAAATTAAACATATTTGTCTATCAGTTCATTTTGTTATTGGTTTTGTTCGCCTGAACTTGACCTCGAAATCTTAATAAACTTAACACAAAATTCAATGCTTCGTCATACACTAACTATTCAATAGATACTTATACTTTTTGATTACTTTACCTTTGCCTTATGACTGCTTTTGAATTTCAATTTCCACACAAAAAATAAACTAAAACAAGTTTTATTATTTTTTTTTTATTTTTTTATTATTATTATTATAAATAATAATAAAATCAAATATAATTTTGGATTTCAAAAAATTCAGAATGTTTAATCAAATAATTCATTTATTTCCTCAATAAATCTATTCTATGAACTCTATAAGCTATTTCAAGTAAATTTTTGATTGAATAAAATGTTACATATTTTCTGGAATTACATACTACTATGTAGAAGATTCTATAGAAATTTATAGTATGTGAAAATTATTATACTATTTCTACTTAAATATAATAGAGAGTAATTTTTACTAAATATTTGGTCATATGAAAAGTCTCCGCGGTTTTGTGGTACATTTTTGAAGAAAAATTTTCTTCATTCAAAATCAATTTCAATCAAATACATATGAGCCATTATTATCTATGACTTTTTACCATTTTCCAGGTAATTTCATAATTCCATCGGTGCAGAACTTCTCTGGCACTTGGGCCTAGTGATTTACAGCGGCAATACAATCAGATTAGTATTGCCAGCCCTATGGACACCAATACCATCTAATGGCAAAAACCGCGGATAATTTTTATATGACCAAATATTATTATTAATATTAATTTTGGTCAGGAACACTTTGATCTTTGAAAAAAAAAATTGTGCTTCATCAAGATAATGAATTTGAGAAGTCATTCGGTTACTTATTTATCTATGGCAAGGAGATGGAGACATTGTAATTCTCATCTTCTCCTGGTGATAGCTGGTTGTATGCAAAGAGAAATAAATTTATCTTAAAATGATATTAGTTAGCTCTGGTAAAACCACAGAAAGGATTCAATATACATAAAACCACAGAGGGTAAGGATCCATAGACTCCTGCATATGCTTTTGCTATTATATCAGTAGGTTGCAAATTGGATATCCTCATATATTTCCTTACGTGAGCTCATATTAATGCACAGAAGGGTTCAGGGCTTATTTTACTTTAATTTTTTCATAGGGGGGTTTTTGTTTTAAAAATATCTATTTCATAATTTCAATCACATAGGCTTATCTTTTAGTTGTGGGGGTCAAAGTCTTCTATCTTTGTGTTTTCATATTAAAATATTTTAAATACAAATTAGTTTCATTAGTGTTCTGAATCTTAATCTTTACATACAAGTACATACACAGCATTTATGGATTGTAATTATGTATGTGCATATGTATTTTTGTCTAATCTACTTATTATACAATACTTATAAATATGTATGTTTGTACTTAATAATATTAGAGATTTTCTATTTAATTTTTTGTTGTATGTTCTGCACGACTGCGCACATTAATTAAGATAGTAGAGCGAGATATTAATGACTACATATGTATACGTACAAATATGACGACTTGCTTGACTAAACTAACTACATAGAGATACTATGTAAGCATAAGATGAAAAATAAAAATCTAATAAAATTTTATTCTTAACACAATCAAAACAATATAAAATATTTTGTTGTGGTTGTGGTTGTCGTTGTTATTCTTGTTGTTGTACACACTAATAAGTAGCTACAAAGTTCAAGTCAAATCACTTTTAGAGGGTTCTTTCAGTAAGTTGAGAGTAAAGTATTTAGGTGTTTCATAGAATTTCAATTATGCAATTATAATTATAATTATACAATTCAGTTTTTTATAATTAAATCGAAAGTGGAGTTCGCAAAACAAAGTTGTATTTTATGACATGGTAAAGTGAGGATTTATATCTAATAAGCCAGTCATTGTTCCTGTTTTAGTTTCTGAACTAACTATACCAGATTCAATAAAGTAAGAAGGAATTATTTTAACAATAAATCATTATCATATACATATATCAACTGTTTTACGTAAATTTTTCAATAATTTTTAAATTACAAAATCAAGAACTAGGCGAAAATGCGCCTTTATCTATTATCTATAAGAATCGTACCGATTGAACTGGAAGTATAAAGATGTCATTTGGATTCTTGTATAATTTATGCAACACAAAGTTTGTGTACATATGTATTTTTCATCAACATCAACAGATGAATCAATTTCGCCATGCCTTTTCTTTAGAAACTGAAATTTGGTTGGTTTCAGAGCTTATCTATCTATAAGGTAAAACCATAACCATCAAAATGTCTCTTGCATTATTTGTTCTCCTTTTTAAGTCAAATATTGTCACGTAGATTTGTAGAGTTTGGCTTTTTTAGAGTTCCGGACCAAAAGTGTGTACCAAACTGACTCTATTACTAAGTCAGTCGGTTCTTCCTCGGGCTCTATCTCATGAAAAATTTAAAGAGGAAACTTATGGATTTGTATGGTAGCTATACGATCCAGTAACCCTTGGGTTTTGAAATTTAAATGGTTGGTGGATATGGATTCAGTTTGAACGGATTACTAGGGGAGCTACCTGCCCATTAAAATACATGTTTTTATTAGGCAAACTTTTTGTTTTTGCTTTATCGAACTGAAATTTAAACACTATAAGAACATGTTATGGATTACTTCTCAGTATTCTTAAAGATCATAATTTTTAGTGCTTTTGTTTCTTACAAAAAAAAAAAAAAAAGAAGAGAAAAACAAACAAACAAAACAAATTAAGTATAAAACTAGTAAGAACGTTACCTTCGCCTATGCCGAAGATGAAATACTCTTCACGGGATTTGTATGGGAGGCGCCTCCCGATTGGCCTGGTTCCGACAAATGTCCTGCGCCTGTCTTGGAAACTGATAGTGTCCAAGTTTCAGTTCGATAGGATGAAAAACAAAAAAGTTTTTCTAATTAGAACATGAATTCAAATGGGTGGTTCGTATGGGAGATACCCCCCTGGTGGTCCGTTTCGAGTGACAAATGTACTGCGTATGTGTAAAAACAAAGGTTCGTGCAATATTTCAGCTCTTTAGTTCAAAAACTGAGTGACTAGTTTGCATACATACAGACAGACAGACGGACATGGCTTAATCAATTCGTCTAATCGAACTGATCAAGAATATATACACTTTATGTGGTTTTTTCATCTTCTTCTACCTGTTACAAACTTCATGACAAACTTATAATACTGTTCACTCCCGTGAAGAGTGTAATAAGCATGAAATTTTTAAGAATTCGTCAAAATGAGACAACAAATAATTATGTATTTTATGTTATAATGAGAAGCAAAAACAAAAACAAACAAATAGGAGTTCTTCACATATAAATTTACTTCCGGGAATTTTTTGTTGTTGTTGTTTCCTCTCTTCTCATTGTTATGTTTGAATTTTGTTTTGTTATACTCTTCATTAATGATGAATGCTGGATGGAGTTAAAAAAATTGACGTAATAATTAAAGTCAATTGAAATAAAAACTTTTAATTTCAATTCATGTACAGAGATTTTAAATTATCAAAGTGATACGATAAGAATGCAAAAATTCAAAGAATTTCTGAATTCTGAAAGAATCTATGAACATCGAATTGCAGTGTCTTCAATAAACATCAACTGCAAATCAAAGAGTTGGAGTTTGTTTCCCTTCTTGTGTCTCAGACACAACGGTCATAAGGCATAAGGTCCGGGCGTGCTCCACTTATCTACCATATCCCGTAAAGCTTGTCATAATTCTGCAATCTTTACTATTACAATATGTTCTTTGTATATCAATATTAATTTTCAAGCAATAAAATATATTAGGATCTCAAATTTTGGAAGATTATAAAAATGAATGCTAGAATTGAATATACATATAATAATCATAAATTGAAAACCTCACCGGCTCTGATATCAAATTAAAAACTTTTCTTTAGAGTTGCATAACAAAACGTCCAAATTATTGTTTTTCTTAGTTAATCTTCCAAATTTTATATCTCAATTTTTTTGCCATTTAGAACTTGATTTTTTTTTTTTTTTTAGAAACTTGTAGGAGTATCTCTAATTAATGATTCTACCAATAATTCACTTGTGTGATAAGCTGAAGATTATTTAATTTAAATAGTTTTTTTTATTTTGGACATATTTGAATATTTTTGGTTTATTATTTATTCATTGATTATTTTTTTTTCGATTTCAGATTATTCAGATGACTGCCAATAAATGAAAGACTTATAAATCGCAACAGACCTTGCCTTGACCACTTTGATATTATTTTAATACAAAACATTCACATATACAAAATAACTCAACTCAAACTCAAGTCAAGGGACAATATAAAATAATTTTGAGTTCATTTTTTGGTCTTAACACAAAGGAATTAAAGCAGCTATTATTCAAATTTATAACTAAATAAAGTACGAGAATAATGAGTATGTGAAAATTGCTACATTGATTTGGATTTGTTTCACTTTTCATTCAACATTGAATAAATAAAAAATGGAATTTTCTGAAGGTAAATATCGATCTACAATATATACATATGTATTTATCTAATTAATGGCAACTTTAAAAAGTAAAATCGATCTTTTCAATAGATGTTTAGTGAACGTGGAATGGTTCATAAATTAACTGATGGAATGATTCATTCTTTCAGAACATCAAGATGATGTGATGAAAATGAGTAGTTTATTTGACTCTAAAAAAAAAAAAATAGAGAAATCGGAGTTGATGTAAATAAACACTAGCTGACAAAATAAAACTGGACTCGCCAAACCTAAAATACAATAATGCTATCGTCAATCTGATGAGATTGGAAGAGAGGAGAGGTCTACCCATAGAACAAAATAATGAATTCTAATACATATGTATCTACTATAAATGACTATAGACGTGAAATGATCTCATCGCCCCAAACTAATCAATCGCCATTGAGATACCATTTACAAGTATAGTAGCTTGACAATAATTATTGGAGCATGCAGCTGGGATATATTATATATTATCTAAATATTAAGCTATCAGACTTTTTCTTATAAAACTTCTTACTTGGTAGAACTAGAATGTTTGCTTAAGCAAAACCTTGATAAGTTGTTCACTGGGAAAAACTATAACATGGGAAAAAAAAAAAAACAAAAAATGTTGAGATATTATTGATTAATATGCATCACAAAAAAATTAAATTTTTCTGCTGAAATTCCTATGTTTTTAATTTAAGTTATGAATTAGCATTGCACTGTTAAATGCTTTTGAGGAAAAAAAAAGCGTTAAATTGTATCAAAGTGTTAATGAATAAATATATTTATGTATCTGTAGATTAATTAAAATTGTAAATGACAAGAACTTAACAACAATAGCAACAGAACAATACATATGTATACCTATGTAAGTACATATGTTCATATGTGTACGAGTATGTACTTACTTTATTATAAAAGTCTTCATCAGGTTCCTCATTCTGCATGATGCCGTCGACTTCGTCATCGTTGTCGTCAGGAAACCAACCATGTTCGATCATATTTTTTCCTTTTTATCTTTTCTTTTCTTTTCTCTTCTCTTTTTATCTTTTCAACAGTAACGAAAAACAAAAAAAAAAAAAAAAACTAAAACATAAAAAGTTTGTATAAAGAACTCAATCAATTGCAGATGAGTATAATTTGCACAATGAGTCCGTAAATTGTCATTTTTGTTTATTTAACAAAATATTATTTTTAAAGAAAATAAACTTTGCTAAGCAAAATACACAATAATAATAATAAAAAAAAAGTAAACAAATAAAAATGTATCCTTTCTTTCAATTCAAATAAAAAAAATTTTTTTATTTTTTTTTTTATTTTAATAAAGAACTTTTCCCTCTTCACAGACTGTTTCGTTTTATGTTCAAATTCAAACTGACTACAACTTGGGTCCGACTTCAACATTAACGGCGGCTACTTTATTTTATTAACAAGTTCAATGCGACGATGACGATGACGATGATTTTAAGCGTCAACAGCGCAACAACAAAGCAATACTTGTTACCTCAAGTCGAGTTCATTCTAAAATCGGTGGTGAGTAACAGATATATACATACATGAACATATAAATACATACGCTGATGTATGCATATTTGATAGAGCTTAGCTTAGCTGTTCACTTGCGAAGCTCAACTTAACGTTACTGAGTTGTAACGAACCAAAACGAATCGAACCCAACTGAACTGAACAGATCTTAAGCTGAAGTTGTAGCTTTTTAAGTTGTGTGTTCGGTCGAACTTGAAAATAATATCGTTTGTTCTTCTCTTACCTCTCTAGCATGGTTCTGGGAAATAAACTGGTTCTACATACTCGTACACTCCGCATCAATTGAATAGTGTATCTTTACATTTTTGGTCAGTTCGCACGAATTTGGACACCAATTATACTAAATCTATCACATCATCATGGATTTCTATCTAACTGAATTATTGTTTCATCAGTCTAATTTTCATTGCTTTATCAAGAAAGTTGACGCATAAGAGACAACAATATTCATCCATACCTGGTACACCACTTCATCATAACTTAGACTTCCATTTTATTGTATTATATAGCCTTACTGATCAATCTATCTATTTCAGAGAGGATCTAAGAAGAGCCAGTGCAAAAAACTAATTTAATTAATGTTACAATACTTAAATCCCATAAATGAGAGACTTAAGGAGACTGTGTATCGAAAAATTACAAATCATTACAAGGGTCTTATTCAAATGGCATGGAACGTATAAACCATTCTTATAGAATATTATATCTAGGTAGGCATTTTATGAGATGTTTCGAAGCATAGAATAAACAATGAATGATAGGTGGACAAATATGATTAAATAGAGCGGGGGAGAATATTTGCAAAATGCAAACAGTCCAGGACAAGTGATTCAAATATTCTCTAAATAGATTTCTGAACTAAGTAGATTCTTACTCATATAACTTGATTCACTTGTTTACACTTGCATTTCACAAACACTTATTGTGATTGTATTTGTGGTTGACCATCTCTCAGTGCATGTACCAATATAAAGAGATGCTTTTATATAAATTCAAGGTTTCCTTATTGTACGCGTATCTACGTATCTATCTCAATAAGTGTTCCTCATTCTTATTGATTCTTTAAATGAAGTTGTTGTTTACCCTGAAATCTGTGTATCTGTGCTTAGGCTCTTCCAAGGTCAATAATAACTTTTTGTTTTGTTGATATACGTAATTTTCTAACATTAAGTTCCTACTACTTACTTAGTAAGTAGTTCGATTCTTTAATTTGTTAATTAACTTTCAATTGGATTAGAAATACAAAATGTCTGAGTTTAATTTTTTTTTTTATACCAAAATTGTTCTATTCGATTTATTTTAAGAACTTATCAGGTGTGAATATGATTTATTTGCTTTGATTAATCCATGGGTATTTTTTTTTTTGTTGTTTTTTTTGTTGTTGTTGTTTTGTATTAATAACAAAGAAAATATAATCGGGATTAAAATTAAACTTTAAATGCTGATGAACTTTTTGTTGGGTTCATATCTCACTCTAAACCATATTTCTGGGCTCTGTATAAAAACTGGATGATGATTTTTTTTTTTAACTTTTCACTTGATGTGTTTACCTCATGCAATTACTACTTATGAAACAAAATTCATTAACAGTTTCTAAGACTTAACAACATCTAGTACTAAGTACATAGAACCAAAATATCAACCAATGGACAGACAATACCAGAAGAAAAACGAAGAATTTTGTAAGTTTATTTAACTTTTAACAATATAAATTTACGATCTAATGATTACTACTATAATACCGGTGATTTTCTATTTATCACTATACTATGGACTATCTGATTGATTGCTAGCAATTTTATGACATTTAAATTTGTTTTTTTAATGATAAGCAAATGTCTAATCGACATGCGAGTTAATAGCAAGAGATTAAGATTAAGATTTTCGACCAAATCGAACCCATATATAAGGTGCTGCATACAAATTCTCTGATCAGAACGTATACTTTTTTATTTTTGGTCTGTAACAAATCGTCAATATGAAAGCACAAAGCGTAATTTTAACAGTTGGCCTAATGGTAAGTACCATAATTGAAAGAAAGGTAAAAAATCGGTGGAAATATAAAAATATTGAAATTTTTTCTTTTTCACAGTTTGTCATGGCATATGGCGCTGATGTCAATGTCAATTATGATGCTGTTAATCAGATCGTTCACGATCTTGAGGTCGCAGCTATTGAAACAGCAAAAGCATTGGAACATCAACTTGAGGAAATTGTCTTAAATCCTTTGCATGAGATCGATCAAGCGGTTGAAGCCATTGAGGAACGTCGTTTAGATAATGAATCTTGTGTTGCTGTCCATGATGAACGTGTTGCAAACACTTTGGATACCCTACATTCTGAGATGTCCGTATGCGGTGTAAATGCTGCTCGCACATCAGCAGACATCGCTGTCGATGTGAACAGGGCAACAAAACAATTGCTTTTCGATGGTTATGTTATATTGGCAACCTATCGTAGATGTCGCCGTTACAAATATTCAGCATATAGAAAATCCTGCTATGCCCGTTTGTCTATTAAAGCAACGATTTATCTTAAGAATGCACCAAAATCGATAAAAACCATCAAAGAAAGCAAAAAACGTGTACCCGTTATTTTTACTGATGCTGACAGTTGTACCCATGTCGCCTCCGATAATGCTTTGCTGGAATTAAATGAAATAAATGCCACCATAGATGCATGTGCTCGCGCAACTTTAAACCAATAATAAATTTGTATATATTCAAGTTGTACTAAGTATAACAATATTTGGTAGATAATATATTAAAATGAAAAGCAAATGGTTTTATATTGTACAATACTTGTAGATAGTCATCTAGACTCCTTTAAGTAGAAGCTTTAAATTTATTTAAAGATCCTTCATATAAATCTTAAACAGTAGTCTGTGACAATTTTTGTTTGCTGCTTTGTGAACTTATCGCTTAGATACTAATGATTTAATTTCATCTTAAATGAGGTCACTTGACTTGATTACTAAAAGATGTTTCCAAACTTTCAAGTTAGTTAGTAGTTGTCCCATCCAAAACTAAGTATATACTCGTATGTAACCATGAGATCAATAAGACAGAAGTACCATGAGTAAGAATGAATAAATATATAATATTGTAGTAGATAAAACTGATCAGAGTTTAGGCCTGTGTCTGTAAATTTCCTAATGAAAAGTATATTTCAAATATAATAATTTTTTAAAGAAAAACATTATTTTTACTTTATCATGAATAATTTAATTAAAATAATTTAAAAATAATAATATATAAATAAATATGATGAGGTCATATGACAATAAGATAAAGATTTATCTATTAAATTTATCTTGATAAGTCATTGTAATTGAATTGAAATTTCTAATTTAAATTGTAATTTTCAGTATCAGATTCGGAATCAGATTCATCGGATTCAGATTCTTTTTCAAATTTTAACAAATTGTGACCTCGCTCAGCGCGCTCAAGTTCCTCTTGTAAGAATTTCCGAATAACTTGATGTGTTATTGGCTGCAAGTCATGAAAATTACGCTCGGTTTCCAAGGGATCGAAGTCTTCGAAACGACGTATAACATGCGAAACTGCTATCAGCACATACGTAGATATTTGATATATCTGATAATATAAGTAACATAAATCAGCTTCATCAAATACAATGTTCTCTTCTTCTTCTTCAATTTCCTGTAGAAATCTATCAATTTTCGCATCAATTTTCGCATCAATGTCAACATGATCAAACATTACGTGACTCATCTTCTCAAGGATGTTAAACTTTGATGGGCTGATTTTAGGCTCTTGGGAAAAAATCTGTGTAGACGATAGAAAATTATATTGTTACGATTGTAAGTATGATTTCATTATGAATTTTTATTAGGTTGATATGCTCGTACGTATTTGAAACAGTTTTGTAAATTGTGATTCCATCTTTTTTGTTTTCTGGATATGCCATGGAGCTAGAAATCCCACCTAGATCTTTTGCCAGCTCTGGCTGTGTATAACTCTAGCGGGACCCAAAATAAAATCATTACTTTCCCTGGGAGAACAGATTGGTATCTGTCTGTGCCAAAATTGACATTTAGTTTGTAGGGAAAGAAAAGAATGGATGGACCAATTGATTCTCCTCATTGTCAATCAATTGTTGGATCTCCGCCAAAGGGTTCTATGCATTACAATTATCAAAGCAATATGATCAAACATATATAATGTAAATGAAATTATTTTGGACAATAAGTCATTTTATTTAAAGAACCTTGAAACAATGTACACTTACAATACAATACTATGTATTATTTGTGTTATGTTTTTTCTGTTTCTGTTTTTAAATTTATTTTTGATCGATTTGATTTCTTTTAGTTTTTTTAAATTTGTATTAATTATAGAGTCAACGCGCTTTTTTTAATTATTAGACTGTAAATGTTATTACATACTGTGAAGGCGAAACCGGCCTAACTTACCGGCCTTACTAAATAACTAACAAAACTGGCTACCATGATTTCAGAACTTTAATTTGACTTGGTTTCATTCAACTTCTTATTACGAGTTTGTACTATAAGTATTTAATAAAATGCAACGACAATTATCCAATACTAGTGGAAAATGATTTATTGAAATTTGGAAGTACATATTATTATAGATTTTGCTATCAATTGTACTTCCAGAATGATATGATGACTTTCAGCGAAGCATGAACTCAATCCATAAGTACCTAATAAGTATAGAATGGAAGTTTTTCGATTGTTTTTTCTTTTATAGGCTGATTCAACTCAAAAACTGAGGGATTAGTTTACATCCATACAGACGAACAGAAATACTTAATCCATATCTATATATATAAAAATGAACCCAAAAAATAGTATGACACCGCAAAACTCGAGAAAGACTGGACCAATTTTGATGATTCTTTTTTTTTTTTTTTTTTGTTGTACTCATGGAGTTACCAGTCAGGTTCTTTGCTACATTTTGTTCCGGTAGGTGGCGCTGTTGTTCAGATATACATAGTTTTATTTTATTTATTTAATGTTCTTTGTTTTTATCCTGAACCGATTTTAATAATTATTTATATTAACAAGAGGGGTGGAACAATACATTCAATAAGATCTAGTAAGGATGTGGACAGGATGCGATCTTCTCAGCCGCTTTCTGTGTCTCTTTAAAAGGCGCCTGGCTAGTAGTGATACACGAATCCTTGGATTCGGATTCGAAGATCCGGATCTTAGTCCAAAGTTTGAAATAACAATAATAGCATCTAATACACTGTGATAATATTAAGTAAATTTATTAGTTAATAAACTAATTAGTAATGTAAGTATGTACATACTTATATATATTATACGTATGTATTGTATGGTAATAAATTGTCACATATAATTTCAGGCAACTAGGCGCACAGATATACTAGAGGGGAAACGAACACCATAAGAAAACCAAAACAGACAGAATGAAATTTTTTGCAAATGTTGCTTGCGTGGGAGCGAAAAGTCAACATTTTTCTTTTCTTGTGCATTCACTCTGCGCCACAGTACAAGAAATTTGCTCTTGGATTCTAAAAATGCTGAGAGGGAGTATTTTATCCTGCTCTTACTTTTTATGAAATTGATGAAGCATCATAAACAGTGTCTTGGAAAAATATTAGTCACAACTGAAACGTAATTTCGTTTTAATTTTTAAAAATTGTATATTTTATTATTGTCCATATTTTTTTATATAATTATATAGTCAGTGCAATTAAAATTTTAATGAAACCGTCATTATTGTTCCGACATCGAACCGTCTAAAGTTAGATCATATGAATATAAATACATACAGACATATTCGCCAATATACAATTTTTTGTTACGATTCGGATTCGTCTAAGTTTTCGAATCTTTTTGGATTCGGATTCGAAAGGCCCGGACCCAAATAAAGTGGGATTCGAGCATCACTACTGGCTACTACGTTTGAATGATTTACCAACCGATCAATGTAGTCCTTGACCTGACGATTTCCCACATCGCCGATCAAAACTCTACTCAAAAATTAAACATTCTGATTTACACTTTTACACAGTTGTTTGCAGTTCTAAAAGTTTCATAGTAATTTTTTTTTTTTAAACACAAAAATCAACAAAAAGAAATGGTAAAATGTGAAAATCTGTTTAGTATATTATGTTTTTTTTTTTTGCTATAATATGGATTTTTTTTCTTTTAAATATCTCCTGTTTTCACGGATAAAAAATAGCAGACACTATGTGCTATCAAATCTAAACGGTAAACGGAACTGTAGGAGCAGTAGCATTAATAGCACCACCAAGATGTTCATTTTCAATTCAACCACTACGGTATATCGATATTGAAACAGTCGATGTTTTACTAGCGAGATGGGAAGGATTTTGGAGGTAACATCGGTTGCAAGACCATGATTTAGGAGCGCCTGGTAATGGCAACGTTACGCGCTACCACTCTTCAAGATCGATTATACCGTATGCCGCACCAATGTCTCTCAATCAAATGGGTGAAATACCCAAAGTTTTAATCACAGCCAAAGATGTCGGACCATAGTGGCAATGTTGAATACAATGGTAAGCAAGTTGCTGTCACGTATTCCATACTGAATGAAAAATGGCGTAAGGTTAGTAGCAACTGCCCATTGTGCCGTACCCTGCTTGGCAATGATTAAATGCGAACGCCTGTAATCCTTTATAATCTTTAGGATCAAGGTGCAGATCCATCTATGTATATACAACTGAAATGATGAGTTCAAATAACAAGAAAATTAAAATTGCCATGTGAAAAATAAAATTAAAAAAACAATCACGGTTTTTAATTAATTTTGTATAGGGAAGACTGTCTTTCCCTGTTATCAGGAACTGCTTTATAGAGAGGTTAGGTAGGTGCATGTCAAAACAGGGTGAGCACCTAAGCCACTGGTTGACACAGCTGTGATGCTACAATGGAAAAATCTAGTAACAATCAGCAATCTCACCATCATAGTCATTTGATGTACACGACATACCGATGGATTAAAGTCGGACGATGAAACTGCCGGCGTCGCCTGAGAAGCTGGTACATTCACTATTGTACCGTCGATCAGACGAGCAGAAGTCTATGCAAATCGGTAAGCAGCAAAAAGGATTGGCAGCTTGGGAGATACTCCTACAACCAGCATATCGCTTTTTATTGCACATTAAGATCAGCACCTGATTTAGTCCAGCAGCATTAAAATCACACTCAACTGGACACCTGATTATCCTAACATTAACCGTTGGTGCTAGAATGAATTGGCGCTTCCACCTTCTTTGTCTTCACTGAGATTTAGACGTCTGGCAGCGAAAACTTCGCAACTGGCAACTTTGAGGCAGTGGGGAAATAAGCTATGGTTTTATGTCACCCGATACACTATCGGGCTAATGGCTATCTTTTGTCGTAGCTGAAGTGTAGTGATCAAGAAGAGACAAAAATAATAATAATAATAATAATAATAATAATAATAATAATAATAATAATAATAATAATAATAAATAATAATAATAATAATAAATAATAATGAAGATGTGCATTAATCGAATGATTTCAATATTGTAGGATAAACACAATAAGAGAAGAATATGCTTCGATCAACTTTAAAAAGTTGAATACTTTTTCATGTTTATTTTTTGTTCGCTTATTCTTATGCTTTTTAGGGTTCCGGACCCAAAGGGTACCAAAAGGAACCCTATTGCAGAGGCACTATAAGTTTCTGATATAGGCGCGGTATACTTTTTGGAATCAGCCAAATCAAACCCCAATCTGGTACGGAACCCTCCGTGTACGAGCTGAGCATTGGATTTATACTCTTCACGGGAGTGAATAGTATTATAAGTTTGTCATGAACTTTGTAACAGGCAGAAGGAGACAACAAAAAAAAAAACACATAAAGTGTATATATTCTTGATCAGTTCGATTAGGCGAATTGATTAAGCCATGTCCGTCTGTCCGTCTGTATGTATATAAACTAGTCCCTCATTTTTTGAGCTAGGGAGCTGAAATTTTGCACGAACCTTTCTTTTTACCATACGTAGTGCATTTGTCGGAACCTCCCGAATCAGACCTCTAGGAGTGCGTCCCATACAAACCATCCATTTCCATGTTCTTATTAAAAAAACTTTTTTGTTTTTTGTCCTATCGAACTGGAACTTGGACACTATCAGCCACAGGACATTTTTCAGAACTAGCCGAATCGGACCACTAGGGTCCCCGTGAAGAGTATTTCATCTTCGGCATAGTCGAAGATAACGTTCTTACTAGTTTCGATTGCTTCTTCTTTTGATTTTTTTCTTTGCGTTTTTCTTAATCATATGTATGTACATATTTAATGTATGTGTGCATATAAAAGGGTTACGGTAAAGCTTCGTATATTATCTCTTTGATTTGTACACACGAGTATAAAGTAGAAACAAAATGAAGGATGCTAGAGGGATAACTAGCAAACATAGAATGTGTCAACAAAGTTTCCAGTAATTGATATAGATAGAAAAAAGATGTACGAATCATTGAAAGTCTAATGTTTTAAATACATTTTATTTTAGGAATGAAACTTTCAGTGTCTTCTAGATTTTGATCAAAAATCCTTCTTCTTCGCGTCATAGATTAAATAGGAACAGCAGGATGGAAGGAGTCTACAAACTCGGGTTATGGTATACAATTTCTCAAATGCAAAAATGAGCACTTTACAGTTTAGTTGAAAATTTAATGATCTAAGAATCAATGTCATCAATATCCGACACAATTTTCTTCTTTTAATTAGCACTCACTCAGTCAATGTCCTAGAACACTTCCACGATAGCTTTTAATCTCTGGTTAGTCCAATTTTTCCACAATGTATGGTATTAGCTGTCCTCTTCGAATTTTGCCTGTACAATGAAACACATATACAATATGCACATATGCACAAAACCAATGTATCAAACAGTATCGCACATCGTACAACACAACATTTTTAGTATATCGGACGACATCAGAAAGAAAAAGGGGGGATAAAGAGCTGCCAGTTGATATATTATTACATACTAAGAATCATGGTTGCTTCAATCAGTTTCTAGACAAATTGTTAATAAGTTACAATCTTATTAGGAACGTCAATGATATATGAATTATTTGGAAAAAGAATTATATAAGAATTTCGTGTTCGTGAAACCAAAAATATTATAATAATGCTAAATATTGTGAAAATGTAAAAGATCAAATCGTAAAGATGTTAATGGTTAACTGGAAGCGAAGGCTTTGGAATCTTGTTGGTGTGTTGTGTTGTGACTTATAAACTGTCGATGCACAATATTGTGAGTTTAAATATATGAAAAATATTATATACTTGTCTTTAATATGGTGATATTGGCTCCTTTATCTGTTTGTCCGATCCTTGCAAGTGAGCAATTTAGTTTCTATTGATTTTTTCTTTCTGCACAAAACAATCAACTATTACACTTATATTTCTGCCAGAGTAATGCGCTTGACGGAGGTTGTGAAATACTTTTGTGAGTCTTTGTTTCACTTTGAATTGTAAGCTTGTAGCTAAGCTTTGCTAGCACCTTACAATACTATGATCAACACTGTTTTTTTAATAATTTATCGATTCTTATAGCGTTAATGGTGCGATCCAGTACTCTAATTATGGCTGCTGAAACTGAAATGACTTGGAATTAAATTGTGCAAAATCGTATCAAAGCTGAGGAGCTCATTGATGTTTTGTTTAAGTTGGTCAGATTACGTCGACTGCAATATATGGTTTATGCTGATATATAGATACACAAAATTTGAGATTTTAATAAGAAGGGGATACTTATAACAAAAAACAGCGTCATCAAGATGTAAGTTCGGAAGACCAGAGTTGGATGTGTGTTTGTTTGACTTTATCGGCGGAAGTAGTAACTAAGTCAACCTATGTGTTACAAACATCAGGCAAAAGTGGTAAAACATTTCACATTAGTGAAGTGTACAATAAAGAAAACAAAAATTTGTTTATATTTTATCTTATTGTATTTATTTTAATAAAAATTTATAACTTCAGATTGCTGCAACTCGACAAGATACGAAAAGAGACAAAACCGATGATCATTTCCTAAATGCTGCATCGGCAGATATTGCGAACCAGGCAGAGATGGATAACAACCCGAAGGAAAAACAAAAAAAAAAACAATAATCTTGTCGATGATACTGAACCAAATTCTATAAATCAAACTAAGCAAGACAATAACAAAATAAAAAACAAAACTTTAGATGAATATAATGATGATGAATTCAACAAGTTGACCGAGGTCTACGAAATTGAATTATTTAGACAGTTTTTTTAATGAAAATAAAGCAATTGCTGATGGCATAGGCTTTTTAAGTGAACCAATAGTCACACCATCACAAATTTCGATTAACAAAGACGATTTAAATAAACAGGACCTCTCCAAATAAACTAATAATGCAGCTAATGATGCTTCACATGACCGTGTTTTGTTATCTCATAAGAAACGTAAAAATTTGGATGACGTTATAGTATTTGATTCCAATTCATTTTATGCTGATCTTCATATTGAAATAATTTTTGAAGAAATCAGTTATTTAACAAAAATGCCAACACAAAATCCACTATCACCGATTCCTGATACTGTTGGAGTATCAGGTTGTTCTTCAAGTTCAAGTTGTTCTTTTCCATTACCACCACCATCCACACTACTGCCGTCATCATCAGCATCAGCATTACCATAATCATCCACCATAATAATATCACTGGATCGAGTGCTTGTGTTGGCAATGATTCGCGTATGAAGATGACAATATTAGTAACTTTACATATTCAGCAAGCAAAAATAAGAAAAAGACTTATTTCAAGCATTGTGTTTATCGTATTTCACCTTAAGTAGTTAAACATCTTATGAATATATACATACAATAAGGGCCTTATAGCCAATCCCAATTTTATTTAAACGTTTAGCTTAAAAAATTACTAACGTCATTGCCAAAAAGAATTTGTATCCAGACGAAAAACTTGTCGAAAATATTATAGAGTACTTATTCTGTGTTAGACCGTTTGTGAAGTATTCTAACGATTTCAAAGATTTCTCGAGTTTTTTATTTTCAAGTATGTTATTTTTTTTCTTGTTATGCGAAAAAGGAGGGAAAAATCTTCGAAAGATACTTATAGCCCGTGCCATAAGTTATGTCGGATTTCTACCCTATCGCCTCAAACCCCTTTTTACCCCTAGGGAACAACCAAAGTATTACTTCGTAGGGCAAGTATTGGATTTGATTAAAAGACAATTTTCATTTTGTCACTCATTATTTACATCATGATTACGACAATATTGATACTTTATCCTTCATACAAAATGAAATGAAATTAATTGTAAAAATTTTTTGTATAAGTATACAGATCTTCGAATATGGGTAGTGTCTGTCTTTGTCTGATCATTTAATTATTGGTACTTGTGTAAAGGGTTAGCAAGGTCAACTTGACTACAAAAATTTTTTCCAAGAAATTTTAAACAGCATACCTATATTGTTTGCTTTCCAAAAATTCTATCATCTAAGATATAAAAGTGATTGAAAACTATCAAAGCCTATAAGACTCCACTATGGTGGGACTATTATTGGATAATTCGCAGAGATG
The DNA here is from genome assembly GCA_037043295.1 of Amiota minor. Taxonomy (NCBI): domain Eukaryota; kingdom Metazoa; phylum Arthropoda; class Insecta; order Diptera; family Drosophilidae; genus Amiota; species Amiota minor. The sequence continues at coordinate 50,737 of JBAMAW010001075.1, forward strand.
AAGTTAAGAATTACAGAAACCTATAAAATGTAGTTCATTTTTTCTAACCTTGGAACTAATTAAGTTTTTCGTGATATTGTCGAAGTCGTAGGCGATTTACGAAATCTCAAAGTATATATTTAGATACAGCTTTAGGAATCATTGTGAGCAGCAGTTTTCGTTACATTGTAAAAATAGTATGCGGTATAAATCACCGAAAATATTAGTATCAATCTTTAAATCACACTAAGATCAAAACCTATTTCAAGAATTATACAATGACCCGGCGGCTACAGAGATAAAGGATGATTTACAACTCGAAGCTATAGCTAAAAAGGAAGACGATATTTATGATCCTATGCGCCGGACCAATGAAAAACCGCGAGATATACTGTTTCCTACAATGCACCGCCTGATATCTACCATCTATTAGTCAATGCAAGAACGAATCCCAGCTGCTGAAGCTTATTACTTTCTTGGGAATGAATAAATTACCGTGCTCTAATCTTCTTTTTTATTTTTGTCTTAACATATTTATTCAAACAATATTTACGAAGTAGCACTTTGATAGTTCCGTAGGGGTAAAAGGGGTTTGAGCCGATAAGGGGCTTTTTAGTCGGTAGAAATCCGATATAACTTGGCCCGTGCCTTAAGTTATAAGTATCTTTTGAAGATTTTTCCCTCTTTGTTCGCATCAAAAAAAAAATATATATATATATTTATATAAATATATACAATATATATTTATGATCACTATGCACTTATAACTTTAATTATGTCTTCAAATAAAAAAACAATGAGTAATGTCATATAAAAAAATAAAATTGAATGTTATATAGGGACAGTTATCAGGAAACGCTTTGTAGATAGGCGTCTTCTGAGAAGCTCATACCTTCACTACTGTACCATCGATCAGACGGGCAGAAGTCGATGCAAATCGGTAAGCAGCAAAAAGGATTGGCAGCTTGGGAGATACTCCTAAAAGCATATCGCTTTTTATTGCCAGTTAAGCTATGACCAAAGCTCTGCCATCCCACAGCACCAAAGTAAACTACTTTGTAATGTGGTGACAACCGTCAACCAAGTCCAGCAGCATTAAAATCGCAATCAACTAGGCACCTGATTATCCTAACATTAACCGACGGTGCTAGAAGTGAATTGGCGCTTCGACCTTCTTTTGTCTTCACTGAGATTTAGACGTCTGGCAGCGAAAACTTCGCAACTGGCAACTTTGAGGCAGTGGGGAAATGAGCTATGGTTTTATGTCACCCGATACACTATCGGGCTAATGGCTATCTTTTGTCGTAGCTGAAGTGTAGTGATCAAGAAGAGACAAAAATAATAATAATAATAATAATAATAATAATGAAGATGTGCATTAATTGAATGATTCCAATATTGTAAGATAAACACAATAAGAGAAGAATATGCTTCGATCAACTTTAAAAAGTTGAATACTTTTTCATGTTTATTTTTTGTTCGCTTATTCTTATGCTTTTTAGGGTTCCGGACCCAAAGGGTACCAAAAGGAACCCTATTGCAGAGGCACTATAAGTTTCTGATATAGGCGCGGTATACTTTTTGGAATCAGCCAAATTAAACCCCAATCTGGTACGGAACCCTCCGTGTACGAGTCTGACTCGCACTTGGCCCATTTTTTTATTCTTGGCCCTAGAAATGAAACTTGAAACGTTGTTTTTACGAAAGCATACAATAACTAACTGTTTTACTCGGCGTTATGGCTTACTTACCATACATATATATAATTTTTTTTTTTTAGCTGGGGCGCAGCAACACTAGCCGGGACAGCTAGTAGAAAATAAATGAAAATACACGATTTAATAAATAACATAATAAAATATGTTTATTTATTTATTGTAAATAAATACAAAAAGTTCTACGAAGCCAATTTGTCCTGTCTTCATTATGATTTTCTACTCGAATTGGAATGACACGAATTTGTGTTAAATTCATTAAAACGAATGAAAAAAAAAAGTCTTCAGACCTAAGGAGATTCTTCATTTATTTCACTTTAGTAAAGAATTCTTGGACAACAATGTAGGCAGGTTAGTCCTAGAAAGAAGACTTCTCTACCTCAAAAGAGTTTTTTTTATTAGTTTGAGGCGACGTTCTTTATTAGCTTTTATCCAAGCAACTCTTTCTTTATTAAGGAAAGCTCAACAATTCCAGGAAGACTTAATTAGGAACAGAAGAGGCTCGACCCCAACTTACATTTGTCAATCTTCACCCAAGTTGCGATCCATTTTCCTCTGCAGTTTATAATTCAGAGTCTTTTGGTTTTGTTTTGTTTTTTTTTTTATATCTTTTATTGTCCCCTCCCACAAAAATTTTTAATTTAGAAACTGTTAATTTTGAAATAAAGGTTAACATGAGTACTTTAACTAACTAAACTATCCAAATGAAACTAACTAATATTATTACTACGAAAATCAAAATCAAAACCAAAACATAAGAATTTCTTGCTTCTTGTCTTGACATTATTTGTTCTTGAACAATATGTTGCGAATTCATAGCCTCACTCTGTTGATCTTCATTATACTGTTCAACGGTTTTATATACCAATTGCAGGCACGATTGCTTATTCTTATTTAGATTTTCTTGCCTGAACATATTGCGCTCTTCCATGTTTAATGGTTCCCATAATTGCGAACCAAAAGTAAACCAATTTCTCGGCGTAAAGTCAGTGTTACCTTGTAAAAGTTCGAGAAAATTGTTGAAAGACGTTTTATTAGTATTATTTATCTTATTCTTCACAACGCTTGTACAAGGCATCTTTAATTTTGCAAATTTATGTCAATTATAATGAAATATAGGTGTGGAATTTTCACCAGCTAGGTCTGATATTTCGTTCAGATATTTTTTGAAAATATTTATTATATGTTGACTAATGAAAATATAAAGTCAATGCCGATTTTGTTAAAAACTCCGTTAAGAATTTTCAACAGCTCAGTCGTTTGTTATCTATACTATTTTATAAAATTGCTTGTATGGGCATTGTAAGTAACGCTTTCACGCAATCTATACTGAACCAATTTTAATAATTTTTCTTTTAAAATAATATTTTTGTCCTAAAAAATCGAGTGGCATACTTACTTTATTGATTTTTTGAATTAAAAATATGATTTATTTTAGGATTAAGTTTTCCCAAAATTACCCACACAAATATGTGTTTTCGTTGTTCATGCTCTGCTTCTTATTCTTCTTGAATTTTGTGTTGTTTGTGTTATTTATTTCTCTGTTTGCTCTCTTTTATGTGTACGCAAAGTATAGCCACAGATCATTTCGCTCTCTCTCAATTGTGGTTTGTTGGCAAGAGAAGTGCGCGGGTCGCTTCGTCGCTCTGATCGTTCTTAGTGTGGAAACAAAATAAGAATCAAGGAAACAATCGTCCAATACGTACGTGTATTAGTACACACAAGAATATCCGTAAAAATGTTTGTGAAGATGTTTTACATCACGCGAGACAGGTCATTAATCAACATGACATTGATTTTATAGACAACTTTTTTAATGATGGACTACTGTTCTTGAAAATATTGTTTTTTACTATGGAGAACACTATTTAAAAGATTTCGGTTTGCCAGAACCTATCCCCGAAAAATCACATTTAAATAATAAAACGAGCCAAATTTAACAGGAGCGCAACGAATTATTTTCCGGAAGATACTTCACAGTGTGAGTCATAGTACAGGAGAAATAAAAAGAAAGAAAAGGACGCACCTGGAGGAACTGGTAAAACTTTCTTGATTTCAGTAATTTTATCTAAAATCCGAAGCGAAAACAAAATTGCTGTTGCGGTCGCTCCTTTAGGCATCGCAGCCACTCTTCTGTGTGGAGGGAGAACAGCACATTCTACATTTAAGTTGTATGGGTCGAGTACACAAGTCTCATATTGATACTGTCAATACAACACTCAAAGATTTAAGATCCTCTCAGGTGATAATGGGTGGAGTGACTGGAGATTTTAAACAGAATTTACCTGTGGTTCCTAAAGATACACGTGCCGATATTCTTAATGTGTGCTTAAAAAAGTCTGAAATTTGGCCACATACACAAAACTAAAATTATCTGTTTATATGCGCGTGCATCTTTATGAACGTCCGCCATCATTCATATGAGTTTGCAGAGTATTTCTTAAAAATAGGCGATGATTCCACCTCCATAACAAACGATGGTTGCATAACCATGTCAGATGTTGTAGGAACCTGCGTTAGAACAATTGAGGTTGCAGTTTCACAAAGAAGTCTCAGCAGAATCCAAAATATATAACTCTTTGGATGCAGTGACAGATCGAGATGACATTGTTCATGCCTTTCGTGTAGATCTCCGTAACGAAGTGTTTTCTCATGGCCAGCTATACGTTACCCTGTCACGAATCGGTACATCATAAAATCAAACTTTTCCTATTCTTGGCCATAGAAATGAAACTCGAAATGTTGTTTTTACGGAAGTATTCAATAATTAACTGTTTTACATATGCACCAAATATATAACTCTTTTTTTTGAGCTGGGGCGTAGATGTAGCTCTAGTCTCCTTTAAGTAGAAACTTTCAATTCATTTAAAGATCCTTCATATAAACCTTAAACAGTAGTCTGTAACAATTTTTGTTTGCTGCTTTGTGAACTTATCGCTTAGATACTCATGATTTAATTTCATCTTAAATGAGGTCACTTGCCTTGATTACTAAAAGATGTTTCCAAAGTTTCAAGTTAGTTAGTAGTTGTCCCATCCAAAACTATGTATATACTCGTATGTAACCATGAGATCAATAAGACAGAAGTACCATGAGTAAGAATGAATAAATATATAATATTGTAGTGGATAAAACTGATCAGAGTTTAGGCCTGTGAAAAGTATATTTCAAATATAATAATTTTTTAAAGAAAAACATTATTTTTACTTTATCATGAATAATTTAATTAAAATAATTTAAAAATAATAATATATAAATAAATATGATGAGGTCATATGACAATAAGATAAAGATTTATCTATTAAATTTATCTTGATAAGTCATTGTAATTGAATTGAAATTTCTAATTTAAATTGTAATTTTCAGTATCAGATTCGGAATCAGATTCATCGGATTCAGATTCTTCTTCAAATTTTAACAAATTGTGACCTCGCTCAGCGCGCTCAAGTTCCTCTTGTAAGAATTTCCGAATAACTTGATGTGTTATTGGCTGCAAGTCATGAAAATTACGCTCGGTTTCCAAGGGATCGAAGTCTTCGAAACGACGTATAACATGCGAAACTGCTATCAGCACATATGTAGATATTTGATATATCTGATAATATAAGTAACATAAATCAGCTTCATCAAATACAATGTTCTCTTCTTCTTCTTCAATTTCCTGTAGAAATCTATCAATTTTCGCATCAATTTTCGCATCAATGTCAACATGATCAAATATTACGTGACTCATCTTCTCAAGGATGTTAAACTTTGATGGGCTGATTTCAGGCTCTTGGGAAAAAATCTGTGTAGACGATAGAAAATTATATTGTTACGATTGTAAGTATGATTTCATTATGAATTTTTATTAGGTTGATATGCTCGTATGTATTTGAAACAGTTTTGTAAATTGTGATTCCATCTTTTTGTTTTTTGGCTGTGTATAACTCTAGCGGGACACAAAATAAAATCATTACTTTCCCTGGGAGAACAGATTGGTATCTGTCTGTGCCAAAATTGACATTTAGTTTGTAGGGAAAGAAAAGAATGGATGGACCAATTGATTCTCCTCATTGTCAATCAATTGTTGGATCTCCGCCAAAGGGTTCTATGCATTACAAATATCAAAGCAATATGATCAAACATATATAATGTAAATAAAATTATTTTGGACAATAAGTCATTTTATTTAAAGAACCTTGAAACAATGTACACATACAATACAATACTATGTATTATTTGTGTTATGTTTTTGATTTGATTTCTTTTAGTTTTTTTAAATTTGTATTAATTATAGAGTCAACGCGCTTTTTTTAATTATTAGACTGTAAATGTTATTACATACTGTGAAGGCGAAACCGGCCTAACTTACCGGCCTTACTAAATAACTAACAAAACTGGCTACCATGATTTCAGAACTTTAATTTGACTTGGTTTCATTCAACTTCTTATTACGAGTTTGTACTATAAGTATTTAATAAAATGCAACGACAATTATCCAATACTAGTGGAAAATGATTTATTGAAATTTGGAAGTACATATTATTATAGATTTTGCTATCAATTGTACTTCCAGAATGATATGATGACTTTCAGCGAAGCATGAACTCAATCCATAAGTACCTAATAAGTATAGAATGGAAGTTTTTCGATTGTTTTTTCTGTTATAGGCTGATTCAACTCAAAAACTGAGGGATTAGTTTACATCCATACAGACGAACAGAAATACTTAATCCATATCTATATATATAAAAATGAACCCAAAAAATAGTATGACACCGCAAAACTCGAGAAAGACTGGACCAATTTTGATGATTTTTTTTTTTTTTTTTTTGTTGTACTCATGGAGTTACCAGTCAGGTTCTTTGCTACATTTTGTTCCGGTAGGTGGCGCTGTTGTTCAGATATACATAGTTTTATTTTATTTATTTAATGTTCTTTGTTTTTATCCTGAACCGATTTTAATAATTATTTATATTAACAAGAGGGGTGGAACAATACATTCAATAAGATCTAGTAAGGATGTGGACAGGATGCGATCTTCTCAGCCGCTTTCTGTGTCTCTTTAAAAGGCGCCTGGCTAGTAGTGATACACGAATCCTTGGATTCGGATTCGAAGATCCGGATCTTAGTCCAAAGTTTGAAATAACAATAATAGCATCTAATACACTGTGATAATATTAAGTAAATTTATTAGTTAATAAACTAATTAGTAATGTAAGTATGTACATACTTATATATATTATACGTATGTATTGTATGGTAATAAATTGTCACATATAATTTCAGGCAACTAGGCGCACAGATATACTAGAGGGGAAACGAACACCATAAGAAAACCAAAACAGACAGAATGAAATTTTTTGCAAATGTTGCTTGCGTGGGAGCGAAAAGTCAACATTTTTCTTTTCTTGTGCATTCACTCTGCGCCACAGTACAAGAAATTTGCTCTTGGATTCTAAAAATGCTGAGAGGGAGTATTTTATCCTGCTCTTACTTTTTATGAAATTGATGAAGCATCATAAACAGTGTCTTGGAAAAATATTAGTCACAACTGAAACGTAATTTCGTTTTAATTTTTAAAAATTGTATATTTTATTATTGTCCATATTTTTTTATATAATTATATAGTCAGTGCAATTAAAATTTTAATGAAACCGTCATTATTGTTCCGACATCGAACCGTCTAAAGTTAGATCATATGAATATAAATACATACAGACATATTCGCCAATATACAATTTTTTGTTACGATTCGGATTCGTCTAAGTTTTCGAATCTTTTTGGATTCGGATTCGAAAGGCCCGGACCCAAATAAAGTGGGATTCGAGCATCACTACTGGCTACTACGTTTGAATGATTTACCAACCGATCAATGTAGTCCTTGACCTGACGATTTCCCACATCGCCGATCAAAACTCTACTCAAAAATTAAACATTCTGATTTACACTTTTACACAGTTGTTTGCAGTTCTAAAAGTTTCATAGTAATTTTTTTTTTTTAAACACAAAAATCAACAAAAAGAAATGGTAAAATGTGAAAATCTGTTTAGTATATTATGTTTTTTTTTTTTGCTATAATATGGATTTTTTTTCTTTTAAATATCTCCTGTTTTCACGGATAAAAAATAGCAGACACTATGTGCTATCAAATCTAAACGGTAAACGGAACTGTAGGAGCAGTAGCATTAATAGCACCACCAAGATGTTCATTTTCAATTCAACCACTACGGTATATCGATATTGAAACAGTCGATGTTTTACTAGCGAGATGGGAAGGATTTTGGAGGTAACATCGGTTGCAAGACCATGATTTAGGAGCGCCTGTTAATGGCAACGTTACGCGCTACCACTCTTCAAGATCGATTATACCGTATGCCGCACCAATGTCTCTCAATCAAATGGGTGAAATACTCAAAGTTTTAATCACAGCCAAAGATGTCGAGGACCAAGTGGCGTGTGTCATTTGTTGCGACAACTTGGTGTTGAATACAATGGTAAGCAAGTTACAATGCTGTCACGTATTCCATACTGAATGCATCGAAAAATGGCGTAAGGTTAGTAGCAACTGCCCATTGTGCCGCACCCTGCTTGGCAATGATTAAATGCGAATGCCTGTAATCCTTAATAATCTATAGGATCAAGGTGCAGATCCATCTATGTATATACAACTGAAATTATGAGTTCAAATAACAAGAAAATTTAAATTGCCATGTGAAAAATTAAATTAAAAAAACAATCACGGTTTTTAATTAATTTTGTATAGGGACGACTGTCTTTCCCTGTTATCAGGAACTGCTGGTGAGCACCTAAGCCACTGGTTGACACAGTTGTGATGCTACAATGGAAAAATCTAGTAACAATCAGCAATCTCACCATCATAATCATTTGATGTACACCACATACCGATGGATTAAAGTCGGACCATGAAACTGCCGGCGTCGTCTGAGAAGCTGGTACATTCACTATTGTACCGTCGATCAGACGAGCAGAAGTCTATGCAAATCGGTAAGCAGCAAAAAGGATTGGCAGCTTGGGAGATACTCCTAAAAGCATATCGCTTTTTATTGCCAGTTAAGCTATGACCAAAGTAAACTACTTTGTAATGTGGTGACAACCGTCAACCAAGTCCAGCAGCATTAAAATCACACTCAACTGGACACCTGATTATCCTAACATTAACCGTTGGTGCTAGAAATGAATTGGCGCTTCCACCTTCTTTTGTCTTCACTGAGATTTAGACGTCTGGCAGCGAAAACTTCGCAACTGGCAACTTTGAGGCAGTGGGGAAATAAGCTATGGTTTTATGTCACCCGATACACTATCGGGCTAATGGCTATCTTTTGTCGTAGCTGAAGTGTAGTGATCAAGAAGAGACAAAAATAATAATAATAATAATAATAATAATAATAATAAATAATAATAATAATAATAAATAATAATGAAGATGTGCATTAATCGAATGATTTCAATATTGTAGGATAAACACAATAAGAGAAGAATATGCTTCGATCAACTTTAAAAAGTTGAATACTTTTTCATGTTTATTTTTTGTTCGCTTATTCTTATGCTTTTTAGGGTTCCGGACCCAAAGGGTACCAAAAGGAACCCTATTGCAGAGGCACTATAAGTTTCTGATATAGGCGTGGTATACTTTTTGGAATCAGCCAAATCAAACCCCAATCTGGTACGGAACCCTCCGTGTACGAGTCTGACTCGCACTTGGCCCATTTTTATACTCTTCACGGGAGTGAATAGTATTATAAGTTTGTCATGAACTTTGTAACAGGCAGAAGGAGACAACAAAAAAAAAAAACACATAAAGTGTATATATTCTTGATCAGTTCGATTAGGCGAATTGATTAAGCCATGTCCGTCTGTCCGTCTGTATGTATATAAACTAGTCCCTCATTTTTTGAGCTAGGGAGCTGAAATTTTGCACGAACCTTTCTTTTTACCATACGTAGTGCATTTGTCGGAACCTCCCGAATCAGACCTCTAGGAGTGCGTCCCATACAAACCATCCATTTCCATGTTCTTATTAAAAAAACTTTTTTGTTTTTTGTCCTATCGAACTGGAACTTGGACACTATCAGCCACAGGACATTTTTCAGAACTAGCCGAATCGGACCATCGGACGGGGACCCTCCCCGTGAAGAGTATTTCATCTTCGGCATAGTCGAAGATAACGTTCTTACTAGTTTCGATTGCTTCTTCTTTTGATTTTTTTCTTTGCGTTTTTCTTAATCATATGTATGTACATATTTAATGTATGTGTGCATATAAAAGGGTTACGGTAAAGCTTCGTATATTATCTCTTTGATTTGTACACACGAGTATAAAGTAGAAACAAAATGAAGGATGCTAGAGGGATAACTAGCAAACATAGAATGTGTCAACAAAGTTTCCAGTAATTGATATAGATAGAAAAAAGATGTACGAATCATTGAAAGTCTAATGTTTTAAATACATTTTATTTTAGGAATGAAACTTTCAGTATCTTCTAGATTTTGATCAAAAATCCTTCTTCTTCGCGTCATAGATTAAATAGGAACAGCAGGATGGAAGGAGTCTACAAACTCGGGTTATGGTATACAATTTCTCAACTGCAAAAATGAGCACTTTACAGTTTAGTTGAAAATTTAATGATCTAAGAATCAATGTCATCAATATCCGACACAATTTTCTTCTTTTAATTAGCACTCACTCAGTCAATGTCCTAGAACACTTCCACGATAGCTTTTAATCTCTGGTTAGTCCAATTTTTCCACAATGTATGGTATTAGCTGTCCTCTTCGAATTTTGCCTGTACAATGAAACACATATACAATATGCACATATGCACAAAACCAATGTATCAAACAGTATCGCACATCGTACAACACAACATTTTTAGTATATCGGACGACATCAGAAAGAAAAAGGGGGGATAAAGAGCTGCCAGTTGATATATTATTACATACTAAGAATCATGGTTGCTTCAATCAGTTTCTAGACAAATTGTTAATAAGTTACAATCTTATTAGGAACGTCAATGATATATGAATTATTTGGAAAAAGAATTATATAAGAATTTCGTGTTCGTGAAACCAAAAATAAATATAATAATGCTAAATATTGTGAAAATGTAAAAGATCAAATCGTAAAGATGTTAATGGTTAACTGGAAGCGAAGGCTTTGGAATCTTGTTGGTGTGTTGTGTTGTGACTTATAAACTGTCGATGCACAATATTGTGAGTTTAAATATATGAAAAATATTATATACTTGTCTTTAATATGGTGATATTGGCTCCTTTATCTGTTTGTCCGATCCTTGCAAGTGAGCAATTTAGTTTCTATTGATTTTTTCTTTCTGCACAAAACAATCAACTATTACACTTATATTTCTGCCAGAGTAATGCGCTTGACGGAGGTTGTGAAATACTTTTGTGAGTCTTTGTTTCACTTTGAATTGTAAGCTTGTAGCTAAGCTTTGCTAGCACCTTACAATACTATGATCAACACTGTTTTTTTAATAATTTATCGATTCTTATAGCGTTAATGGTGCGATCCAGTACTCTAATTATGGCTGCTGAAACTGAAATGACTTGGAATTAAATTGTGCAAAATCGTATCAAAGCTGAGGAGCTCATTGATGTTTTGTTTAAGTTGGTCAGATTACGTCGACTGCAATATATGGTTTATGCTGATATATAGATACACAAAATTTGAGATTTTAATAAGAAGGGGATACTTATAACAAAAAACAGCGTCATCAAGATGTAAGTTCGGAAGACCAGAGTTGGATGTGTGTTTGTTTGACTTTATCGGCGGAAGTAGTAACTAAGTCAACCTATGTGTTACAAACATCAGGCAAAAGTGGTAAAACATTTCACATTAGTGAAGTGTACAATAAAGAAAACAAAATATTTTATCTTATTGTATTTATTTTAATAAATTTAACTTCAGACTGCAACTCGACAAGATACGAAAACCAACAGTATGCTGCATCGGCAGATATTGCGAACCAGGCAAATGGATAACAACCGAAGGAAAAACAAAAAAACATAATCTTGTCGATGATACTGAACCAAATTCTATAAATAAAAGCAAGACATAAAATAAAAACAAAACTTTAGATGAATATAATGATGATGAATTCAACAATCCGAGGTCTACGAAATTGAATTATTAGACAGTTTTTTTAATGAAAATAAAGCAATTGCTGATGGCATAGGCTTTTTAAGTCAGTCACACCATCACACATAACAAAGACGATTTAAATAAACAGGACCTCTCCAAATAAACTAATAATGCAGCTCATGATGCTTCACATGACCGTGTTTTGTTATCTCATAGAATTCGGATGACGTTATAGTATTTGATCTTCATTTTATGCTGATCATATAATTTTTGAAGAAATCAGTTATTTAACAAAAATGCCAACACAAAATCCACTATCACCGATTCCTGATACTGTTGGACTTGTCAAGTTCAAGTTGTTCTTTTCCATTACCACCACCATACTACTGCCGTCAGCATCAGCATTACCATAATCATCATATTTCACTGGATCGAGTGCTTGTATTGGCAATGATTCGCGTATGAAGATGACAAGTAACTTTACATATTCAGCAAGCAAAAAGACTTATTTCAAGCATTGTGTTTATCGTATTTCACCTTAAAGTCATCTTATGAAATATAATACCATAAGGCCTTATAGCCAATCCCAACGTTAAGTACAATTCTGTCATTGCCAAAAAGAATTTGTATCCAGACGAAAAATTTGATAAGAGTACTTCTAGACCGTGTGAAGTATTCTAACGATTTCCTCATTTTTCTATTTTCAAGATACTTCGTACTAGGAAGAGAGAAAATCTTGTGATCTTATAGCCCGTGCCATAAGTTATGCTCTACCCTTCATCACCTCCTAGGGAACAACCAAAGTATTACTTCGTAGGGCAAGTATTGGATTTGATTAAAAGTCAGCATCATTATTTACATCATGATTACGACAATATTGATCTATCCACAAAATGAAATGAAAATTGATTTGTAAAAGTATACAGATCTTCGAATATGGGTATTGTCTGGATCATTTAATTATTGGTACTAAAGGGTTAGCAAGGTCAACTTGACTACAAATTTTCGAACATTCAGCATACCTATATTGTTTATTCTTATCATCTAAGATATTATTGAACAAAGCCTGTAAGACTCCACTATGGTGGGACAATTGGTAATTCGCAGAGATGAAGTTAGACTTACAGAAACCTATAAAATGTAGTTCATTTTTTCTAACCTTGGAACTAATTAAGTTTTTCGTGCTATTGAAAAAATCTTCTTTTTTATTTTTGTAACTATATTACAATATTTGACAAAGTTCCGAGTAAGGGGTTTGAGCCGATAAGGGGCTTTATCGATCACTAACTTGGCCCGTGCCTTAAGTTGTAAGATTTTTCCCTCTTTGTTCGCATCAATATTTATATAAATATATACAATATATATTTATGATCACGTTATAACTGTCATTATAAAAGACAATAGTAATGTCATATAAAAGAATGTTATATAGGGACAGTTATCAGGAAACGCTTTGTAGATAGGTTAGGTAGGTGCATCTCAAAAGAGGGTGAGCAACTAAGCCGCTGGTTGACACAATTGTGATGCCACAATGGAAAACTCTAGCAACAATCAGCAACGTCATACCGACGTATAAAAGGCGGGCCAACAAACTAATTCTGGCGTCTTCTGTGAAGCTCATACCTTCACTATTGTACTGTCGATCAGACGGGCAGAAGTCGATGCAAATCGGTAAGCAGCAAAAAGGATTGGCAGTTTGGGAGATACTCCTAGAAGCATATAGTTTTTTTTTTATTGGCAGTCAAGCTATGATTAAAGCTCTGCCATAATGCGGTGGCATCAATCAACCAAGTCCGTCAGCATTCAAATCGCACTCAACTAGGTACCTGATCACTCTGCATTAACCGAGGGTGCTAGAAATGAATTGGCGCTTGCAACTTTGAAGCATGAGCTATTGTCTTATGCCTCCCGATACACTATTCAGCTAATGGCTATCTTCTGTCGTAGCTGAAGTGTAGTGATAAGGAAGAGACAAAAATAATAATAATAATAATAATGAAGATGTGCATTAATCGAATGATTTCAATATTGTAAGATAAACACAATAAGAGAAGAATATGCTTTGATCAACTTTAAAAAGTCGAATACTTTTTCATGTTTATTTTTTGTTCGCTTATTCTTATACTTTTTACGGTTCCGGACACAAAGGGTACCAAAGGAACCATATTGCAGAGGCTTCGCCATATCTTATAAACCGCTGTGCTAGAAAGAGATACAACAACTAAAATATTTTCAAAAACTTCAACTTAAACTTAAACAAGAAACATTTTCGTTTGTATGGCAGCTATACGATCCAGTAATCTCACGATCTTGAAATTTGGATGGTTGGTGGCTATATGTCAAAAACTTACATTGTCGTAATTTCAGTTTGATCGGTCTACTAGGGAGGGGACCTCCCATACAAACCCACCATTAAAATTCAGGTTATTATTAGAAAATCTTTTTTGTTTTATGGACTATTGAACTGAAATTTAGACACTGTAAGTTTCTGATATAGGCGCGGTATACTTTTGGAATCAGCCAAATCAAACCCCAATCTGGTACGGAACCCTCCGTGTACGAGTCTGACTCGCACTTGGCCCATTTTTATACTCTTCACGGGAGTGAATAGTATTATAAGTTTGTCATGAACTTTGTAACAGGCAGAAGGAGACAACAAAAAAAAAAACACATAAAGTGTATATATTCTTGATCAGCTCGATTAGGCGAATTGATTAAGCCATGTCCGTCTGTCCGTCTTTCCGTCTGTATGTATGTAAACTAGTCCCTCATTTTTTCAGCTAGGGAGCTGAATTCACCTTTCTTTTTACCATACGCAGTACATTTGTCGCCACCCGAATCGGACCTTTAGGAGGACTCACCATACAACCATCCATTTGAATTCATGTTCTTATTAAAAAAACTTTTTTGTTTTTTGTCCTATCGCACGGGAACTTGGATACTATCAGCCACAGGACATTTTTCGAAACTAGCCGAATCGGATCACTAGGGGTGTACCCCCCATACAAATCCCGTGAAGAGTATTTCATCTTCGGTATAGTCGAAGATAACTTCCTTACATTGTTACTTTTCCACCAACCCAATAGTTTCGATTGCTTCTTCTTTTGATTTTTTTCTTTGCGTTTTTCTTAATCATATGTATGTACATATTTAATGTATGTGTGCATATAGAAGGATAACGGTAAAGCTTCGTATATTATCGCTTTGATTTGTACACACGAGTATAAAGTAGAAACAAAATGAAGGATGCTAGAGGGATAACTAGCAAACATAGAATGTGTCAACAAAGTTTCCAGTAATTGATATAGATAGAAGAACGATGTACGAATATTGAAAGTCTAATGTTCTAAATATATTTTATTTTAGGAATGAAACTTTCAGTATCTTCTAGATTTTGAGCAAAAATCCTTTTTCTGGGACCTTTTAAATGGTTACTTCGACCCGCGTCATAGATTAAATAGGAACAGCAGGATGGAAGGAGTCTACAAACTCGGTTTATGGTATGGTATACAATGTCTCTTTGCCTTTTGCTTGTGCGTTTTGACGAGTTACGTCTATGTTTTTTTGCTTACATGGGTGCATTCCAAAAAACTGATGATGACAATAAAGCGGATACATTTTCGGTGTTGTATCTATAATATATATTCAAAATCTAATTACACAACTCAACTCAGCTAAATGATCAAAGAATTGTGTGTCTGTTTAGCCGCCAAAGCCGGCAAACACAACAGGATTGATCATTTACCATGAGCGAGGAGAGTGTCGCTTCGTGAGTGTATAAATTTTAGAATTTTTGATAAAGAAAAGAAAGAGATATGTAACGTAAGTATAATGTATTGGAGTAAATGATATGATGGGAAGCATAATTTCTTGAACCTGAATTTGAAACTCTCTATAGCCAACTCCTATACAATTAAAAACAAAGATGTAAAACGTGGAAACACACTACCTTAGGACACAGGCACACTACTTTTTATATTCTTTACGCAGTTTATAAGTTTGTCATGATGTTTGTAACAGACAGAAGGAGACATCGGAGACCACATAAAGTATATAACTATATTCTTGATCAACTCGACAAATATTGCTATGGTGGAATGATGAAATCAAAACTCTAATCAAAACAATAAATATTCTGATTTACACTTTTACACAGTTGTCATTTTTCATTTCGAGAAGTTTTACAGTAATTTTCTTTTTTTTTTTAAACACAAAACACAAACAAAAATAATTGGTAAAATGTGAAAATTTGTTTATATGGATATTATGTTTTGTGTTTATTTTTTTTTCTATAATATGGATTTTTTTTTCTTTTAGATTTCACCGGTTTTCATGGATAAAAAATAGCAGACACAATGACTTTGCGATTATATTATAACTACCGTCAAAGTACCACTGAAGACTTACCTTTAACACGTAGTCGTGAACACGCTGATGTAGGAACACACTTGGGAGAGCAAGCTACAAACTCGCCGCAGCAAGCTACGAACTCGCCGCAGCAAGCTGCAAATTCGTCAGAGCTAGTAGCAACCAATGCAGCATATTCTCCGCCTGGTGCTGCAAGTACGGTAAACGGAACTGTAGGAGCAGTAGCACTAATAGCACCACCAAGATTTTCGGTTTCTTTGGAATCATTACGGTATATCGATATTGAAACAGTCGACGTTTTACTAACGAGATTGCAAGGATTTTTGAGGCAACAGGGGTTGCAAGACCATGATTTAGGAGCGCCTGTTAATGGCAACGTTACGCGCTACCACTCTTCAAGATCGATTATACCGTATGCCGCACCAATGTCTTCAATCAATCAAATGGATTGACATGACCCAAAATGGCTTGGTTTGATCACAGCCAAAGATGTCGAGGACCAAGTGTCGTGTGTCATTTGTTGCGACAACTTGGTGTTGAATACAATGGTTAGCAAATTACGTTGCAGTCACATGTTCCATATTGAATGCATCGAAAAATGGCTTAAGGTTAGTGGCAACTGCCCATTGTGTCGCACTCTGCTTGGCAATAATTAAATTCGAATGCCTGTAATCCCTTTTTATAATCAATGTGCAAATTTATGTATATACAACTAAATTTATGAGTTCAAATAACAAGAAAATTAAAAGTGTCATGTGAAAAAATAAAATTAAAAAAACAATCACGGTTTTTAATTAATTTTGTATAGGGACGACTGTCTTTCCCTGTTATCAGGAACTGCTTTATAGATAGGTTAGGTAGGTGCATGTCAAAACAGGGTGAGCACCTAAGCCACTGGTTGACACAGTTGTGATGCTACAATGGAAAAATCTAGTAACAATCAGTAACCTTACCAGCATAATCATTTGATGTACACGACATACCGATGGATTAAAGTCGGACCATGAAACTGCCGGCGTCGTAGAAGCTGGTACATTCACTATTGTACCATCGATCAGACGAGCAGAAGTCTATGCAAATCGGTAAGCAGCAAAAAGGATTGGCAGCTTGGGAGATATTCCTAGAAACATATCGTAAATGAACACAAGTCGACTCATACCATCAGCAACTCCAAAAGTACAATTGATGCGGTCTGCTCGAAATTTCTGGATTTACAATTAATAATGTAATTATATATCATATTTTAGCTAGCATCGACCATTAATCACCTATATTGAATAAATTGAAATTTAGTACTGAAATTTTGCATCAAACTTTCATTAATTTATTTAGTAACATAGTCAACGTGCTTAGCTCACAAATTTTTTTGTATGTTTCTTATAATTTTATGTTATTTTTTGTATTCACACTAAATTTTATATCTTTACGTTATATTTACATATTTGCGAAAATATTATTTTTTTCTTTTAAGTATTCTTTGTCATACAAAGTCTAAAGGGTGGTTATAAAGAGAAGATATTGATACCGAATGACAGCTGATAAGGATCATTATTACAATTCACGTTTATATAATCATTTATAAGATTTCTGGTCTTTGTCATTCTGGTCGAATGATGCACAAGTATAAAGTGTCGATATCGCTAGCCGCCAGGGCTTTGTCAGCGTTGATAATAAATGAATAAAGAGAATATCGTAAATCTTTTAGATTACCGTGAGCACTAACTTCTTCCACATTATTCTTACATATTTAACATCTAAATACAATCCATTCTTGTAACATCTACTTGATATTTATCAACTCTTTTACGAGTATGGGGGGTACCCCCCCTTGTGGTCCGATTCGGTTGGTTGCAAAAAATATCCTGCGCCTGTCCTGGAAACTGATAGTGTCCAAGTTCCAGTGCGATAGGACAAAAAACAAAAAAGTTTTTTTTAATAAGAACATGAATTCAAATGGATGGTTTGTATTGCATACTTTTATGCGATTGAATAATACATTTTCAAATCAATTGCATACTTTTAGGCATCACATAAAACAAAGTAAAATCAAAATTTGGAGCACAAATAGATTTTCAATTGTGGTGCATTTGTCAATTCATTGGCACGTGTTTCTACTTTCAGTGACCTTGGAGTGATATTTGATCAACTATTAATAAAACTAAGAGTATTTTTGGCTTTATTAAAAGATGGTCTAAAGAATTTAATGATCCCTATACTATCAAGATTCTTTTCATCACTCCAGTCCGCCCTGTACTTGAATACTGTTCGTGTGTCTGGGGCCCCCAATATAAAAAACATCAAGACCGCATTGAGTCTATACAGAAGCAATTCCTTTTCTTTGCACTTCGTGGCTTAAATTGGGTCCCAGTGTACGTTTGCCTTCATACTTTAGCAGGCTTCTCCTTATAGATCTCCCATCATTGCAAAATCGCCGAATAACTCTTGGTATAAGCTTTTTTCATAAACTTATTACTGGTAATGTTGATTCGTCAGTGCTTTTAAGCCAATTTAGTTTTTGTGTCCCTAGTCGTACATCTAGAAATTACGTTCCCTTAGTTTTAGGTACATGCACAACTAACTATGCCCTACATGATCCTTTCCGAGTTTTATGCACTCTTTATAATAAGTGCTATCATGTCCTCTCGCCTGAGATCTCACCCTCTGCGCTTAACATCATCGTCCTTCGTTGGCTTCGGGAGTTGAAACGCACTGGTACCACATGAAGTGGACATCGCTCATTGGCTCTCACATACCTTCTGTTTCTGACCACAATTGGCTGTGAGTAGGGGCTTAGCTTGAAAAAATACCTCCAACGGGTTAGAAACGGGTGGATTTCTTATATATTATCTTACGTTTAATTTTAAGTAATTAAAATTATTTTAAGACTACCTCTAATCACTTGTTTTGTTATATCCAGGTTAAGGATCTAGATGAAATCACAACTTGTAAGGAAGTGTGGGGTACCCTTCACACACAGTGTGAAATATGTAGCCCACATGAGTCATCGGTTCGAAATATAGGAATGGAACGCCGGAGCATACAGACAAATTACATTGTGCTGCCTGTAGCGGATGCCAACAAAGTGCTGAGCTCCCAACGGGGCCGTATTGGTTAGGGTATCCTGCAGATAGGCCACTGAGTCCTCATTCCGGTTTTTTCACAAGTTATGCGCCCCAAATTTTAGAGCTAATGACGGAGCTGGTAGCGGAAGTCGCAGGTGACTTTAATGCTATGTCCACGATGTGGGGTAGCAGGTCCACGAAAGCGCGGCAGAGTCCTGTTAGAGTGCCTATCCACACTCAACATGGAAATTTGAATGATGGGCAATTCACTTTTAAGGCTGGTAATAGACGGTCAGCCAAAGATCTTACCTTTGCACATTGTTCCATTGCTCGTCACACAACATGCAACATCGGTAATTTCTATACGAACAGTAACCATCGAGCTATCGTGATTGAGGTTGCGTTGCATCCGGCAATCAGAGGTCAGTATCGCTCTACAATAGCTAATGGCTGGAGAGACCGACAATCATGTCTACCCTTCGCGTAGCAGAGCGCAGCAGAGCAGATGAACGATTATGAGCACAAGCTGATCATTTGATGCACAATCGGACAGGAGATCGTAGATTATTGACATGTAGTTGTGACCTACGGACAAGACACATTAGGACAGATTGATTTTTGAGCAATTATGGTTCTCCTTTCCTCCCGAAGAAATATCTAATGACAGTTCTGGGGGGACAATAAGACATGGGCGGTAGTTTCTAGTGGGTTAAAGTCGTGCACTCGGTTGTAGACTAGCGAGGCCTTCGATGCTTTTCTATCTATTAAAAAAAAAAAACAAAACAAAAAAAACAGACAGTGTGATTGCCGACTGTTAATACTACAGTAGTGCTGACATGTTATGTTATGTGATCATCAATATTCCCAAATCCAATTGATAAATAAAGACAAAGAAGAAAAACAATAATTTTTTACAATGAAATTCATCATTTCTTCAGCTGTGGTATGAAAGGTATATACGAGTATGTACGAGTATATAAGCTTTAGATTTGTATTTTTTTTTATTATTTTTTTTTTTTTTGTGTGGTTTTGTTTTTATCGCATTTAATCAATTTTGGTTGTACTACATGCTCTAAATAAGCACTTAATATGATCAAGTAACAATAGAAGACTCCGATGCAAATCACATTGTTATGCACCTCACTTAACTTGATTCAACTTATAAAGAGTGACTATTACCGATATACTCGTACATTAAAAATAACATTGGTAAAAGATTTTGTGATCACCAAGTACTTGATATTTGATATTTGTATCTACTTAGAAAGACATATGTAGATCCAAGCTTATGAAAAGCACAAGCACAAGATTAAGAAACATCAAAACGAAAGCTTAATTCATCATTTCGCCATTCAACAAAGAGAAAGCAAATGAAAGCTTAAGTATCTCTAAGTATCTCTTCGGTTGGGAACTTATATACGAGTATGTATCTCCATTCATTATTGTATTATACCATCTCTCATTCTCTTGTATTTTTCTTTTTATACCTTTGACGCAACTGTGAACAGGTGTTATCACATTATCGTAATGCTTGCAAAGTAAGTATAGAATTGTGGATCGGAGATATCATGTAATCGTAGTAATGAAAATAATTAAGATAATACAGAAAGTTTAATTAGTCTAATCCTTAACAATAGTTCTGTTGGTGTAGACACATCTTATTATGTATCTCATATCTTCAATAACTGGAAAATAAACCATTACTTAAGTCACTTAAATTAGTAATCTATGGAAAAGCTAGAGAGATAGGAAAAATATTTTCCATTAAAACTTGGTGTAGTTTTTAATATTAAATCGTCTTTCCTACAAGGTGGAGGAATGAGTTCATTTAACTTTGGCCTCCAACTTAAGAGAATGTTTGGATGATAGACAGGATAAGTTTCTTACACGAAGAAGAGCTCTATTGACACTCATCCTCATCATGTTCATTTTTTTTATTTAAGAATTTTAGATGAGTTCTTACTAAGAATAACTGCAATATTAGGCTTATGTTGCCCCATAATTTGAATTTATAGGTCCCAATTTTATTTAATAATGATGTTATATTATAAGATTTTTTACTTGAAAAATAGTATGATTTTGGTATCAAAGTGTAAAATGTAAAACGGTGAAACTGAAACAAATTTGCTTTCTAGTATTGTTGACTAATTTTGAGAGATTCTGTTGTTTATATTCATTTGATTATCTCTTATTTGTGTTTGTTTTGTTTTTATTATTGTTCATTTTCTTCATTTCTTTGCTTGTAAGTTCGCTTACTTGTTCGTTCGTTTGCTCATTTGTTTTTATGTGTTCAGCTAAGAGCAACTTCAGTGACTTTGTTGCAGATTTGGCCATTCATTTCACTTGGAACCACAACCGGGTAACGTGGTATCGAACTTATTTCATCGGTGTGTCTTCGTTCGCATGTTTACATGTTTCTTTCCATTTATTCGTTCGCTTAGTTCGTTTCCATTGCTCAATTGTGGCGCGCGATTTCCTTAACATTTCTTATTTCTTTATCAAATTTATATTTTAATAAATCAATAAAGTGCAGTGCATATATTTTTTGTTTTTTTTTTTTTTTTTTGTTTAACAATATGTTGATTTTATTAAAATATTTTTCATAAAACAAAAAAAGGAAAATATACAAAGAAATAAAATTACAAAATAATGAAAAATACCATAATCTGCAAAAAATTTATTAACATGTGCAAATTATAAGTCTTTTGTGTTGTTTTTATTTTTATTTTATATACCAAAAAAGATTATATGTATCAAAAAAGAAAAACTCTTAATTAAAAAAGGAAAAGAGAAGAATCAACAAAAATTTAAAGGAATACCTACATATGACGATTTTGAAAGTAAGTATGTACTTATAGTCAATCAAATCGAAAGACTTAAGAAACGAACTTACTGAAGAGAAAACCAGAATATAGCAAAACGTTAATTATTTAAATAAAAATAAATACTTAAAGTGAATATTACAAAATTAGCATCATACATCATTCTTCTTGAACTTTAAAAGTGTGACCAAAGAAAATATATAATATATATGTATTCGAGTTCCCGAAATTTTTGCATCTTGAACAAAATACATCGGAAACCATAATTATTTTGATTTCTCAATAAATCGAAGGTGGTGTAATAGTTCTTCTAGGTCAATGTGATTTCCATACGATGGTGCTATACAACTTTATTCACATTACATATTTTTCCATTGTTGTTGATAGCCTAATGGCATCTTTCGGATCAGATCTTGTTAGGTCAGGACAGTATGATAGGTGTATTAACACTTCTCAGCCGAGTTCCTTTTATTTTTGGCAGGTCATAACAGAATTGTGTGGCATAGCGTTGTCGAGGTAGTAGACAATGGCCTCTCTGTTGATCGATTACCAGTACCATATTTTCTTTAGTGCTTCATTTAGTCTTGGTGGTTGTTAAGAAGAGATTTCTGAATTTATCATTTACCAAGGTGCGAGCAGCTTACAATGCACAGTAGCTTTGCAATCCGACCGAATTACCTTGTTTAGATCAATGACCTTTTTCACAAATTATTATCATATGTTAGTCATTTTACATTACCAGTTCCAAATCATTCCGTTACGGTAACAATAAGTTCGCATATTGAAATGTGATCAAAAAGATTGTTATCTGTCAAATAGTGAGGTACTCAAATATCAAGTTTTTTTTTATAGATGGTCTAAAACTAATGGTATGGAATTCCAAGATACTAAGCGATGTCACGAGTACTTAGGTATGTGTCGGTTAATCTCCAATTTTTAAGAAATTTGGTCCACTTTTTCGGTGCAGACCGAGGGGCGTTTGTTACATCAATATTTCCTGGACAAAATCATGCAAACCATGTTCCAACTATATGGCATTCCCAGTTCGGACAAATATACAAATAAACATAATAAAATTTGGGCTGGTTAGAAATTTTTTTAAATAATCTATTGTATCATTTTATATGGAGACCAAATCTCAAATATGTGTCTTGAAAACTGAAATACTAAATTGTTATTAGAAAATATATTTGTATGTGATGCCTATTGCCGGACGAGTTAACAAACCGATTCTCCTTGTCACGTGAATCATTTTCATACATACATATGTATGTAAGTATTTATGTTTACTCTATGATTATTTGATTAAGCACCCAGAATTTTTGGACATTATTTTAACTTAAACCAATGTACTAGTGAGTAAATCCTTAACAGAAAATTGATCTACAATATTATGATGACTTATAATCACTTCAAGAAGTCTGTTTCAGTTTAAAGGTTTTTTATTGAAAAAGTTTATTTATTTTTTATATTTTTTTAAATTTCAATTCATTTCGTATAGATATGCTAACAATATAATAACAATTTACAAAACATATTTTGAGTTCGCAGGGATATAGCCTTTTAAGTCTTTTCCGTGACCTGTGGGTTCCTAAGTCTGTAGAAAGTGGGTTTGGTTGGATAGCCAATCTATCATTGTATCTGCTACTATGGTTATTGATTTGTTTACCGATAAAATAAACATTTAAATACTTGTGAAGAGATATGTTAGGAGTACAGAAGGTACTCCAAACTGATAAATATACATAGACGTATATCCAAACTCAAATTCATGTACTTATTAGAAAAACTTTTTTGCTTTTTACATTATCAAACTAAAATTTGGATACTATAAGTGTCTGACCCATGCAAACAAACATATAAATTAGCATTACTGAATCATATAGCTTTCAGTGTTGAAATGCTGTATGTGTACTGACTCTATATGCATAATCACAGTAGCTTAGGCAAGAACGTTTCCTAGGGATGCGTGAAGAGTATGAAAGGAAGGAAACTTTAAAGAAGTTGAGCAACTTAGAGAGGACAACTTAAAGAGGCTAATATTACTCTATTGTCCGCGTATGTTGGTCCAAACTAGGAGAGGGCATGTCGCTGGTGAAAATTGAGAAAGGGTCTGGCTCCCTTGGGGAGCTCGTGTATTGATCAGCCTTGTGTTTTATCCGGAATCATAACCTTAGTATATTGTAGATATAATTATAATTAATATTTATTGCAACTAATTTTGTTTTATGAAATAATTTTGGAATTTTTTTTAACTACAATATTTATTGTGCATATTTATTATTGAATATTTTATGTTTTTAATGCATATTCATTATATTTTCGTTGTTATTACTTTTGTCTTATTAATAATTCTCGTACAATAATTTTTTCTCTTTTTTTTTTTTTTTTTTTTGTTTTGGTTACACAAACACACACACACTTAATTCGCCTTTAATGCGCATGTCATGGTCTATTAAATTTTTTCATATAAAACATATAAAATACAAAGTGTTTATAGTATTTTTACTTCTTCAGCTTTACTTTTTCTTATAATTTTTGTTTTATTTTTTTTTTTTGTTTTTCATTTTTAATTGAATTACTTTTTAAATATTTTTTTTGTTGTTGCAAAATATGAAACAACAAGTTAGGGCGCCATACAAGGGTGGTCCCGACTACCTTGTTCACTGAAATAAGAAGCAATATAAATATAGAGTTATTGGAGAAAAAATTGCAACAAGCAATGAGGAAAAGTCAAAAAATAGTAGTAAATTTGAAATAAATATTCACATCAATCCTATGTTGACCCGTTTTTGACGTAATCATGGCCTTGAGTTGGTTAAAACTGACTGAAATTGCTAATGCAGAAATAATCTAGCAATTATGTATATTGAATGCTTAAATGTTTTGGAGTTTGTGGAGTGGATCGTATTAACTTGAAATCAATTTAAATTTAATCTCTTTAGATTCTACACTATTAATATTAAGTAAAAAACTTATGGCTATGAGAGACTACACCACAAACTGCTGTAACAAATGATTTGTTATTAGAAAATCAAATGTCATCTTAAAGAAAAATTAAAATCTATGCACTTCCATCTTTCTTAAGACAACAAATTATTGTAAAATGGATCGCAAGTACTCCCAATTTTATAAGTCAAGCCTTTTACTTCTTTATTTGCAAGGTTTGTCCCACTAAAATTTGAACATCTTAAACTATTTTAACTTTAACTTAACCTTTGCTGATTTGATCAAAAATTTAAAATGACTGTGATTCATTTCAAAGTTAATAGACTCCAATGCAATAAATGAAGTGTATTCGGATAGTAAATGAATTTTCACATTTAAAATATTTGCGTGCTTCTTGTTAATGTTGTTGATTTTGTTATGGATATTATTTGTTTTTAACACTTTAACTGATTTATATATAATATATCTTCCATTTTATTTATTCACTTCAACACAAGGGCTTTTTAATGTCATAGGCAGCTATTTATTGGGTTTAGAAAAAAGTTTTGAGGGATTTATAAAAGTTGCGATAACCACCATTAAATTGCATCGGACCATCTGGCAACTGCATTCATCATTTCCCTTTAAAAATCAGTTTGTGCCATAAACAAAAATAATTCTTTGTGCTGTATCTTTGTCAACCTTTGTGCCCACAATACGCAATTTTTGTTTTAATTAGAAAAAAAAAACTAGAAAGAACGTTATCTTCGACTATGCCGAAGATGAAGTACTCTCCCTAATGGTCCGATTCGGCTGGTTCCAACAAATGTAGTGCGTTTATCTTGGAAACTGATAGTGTCAAAGTTTCAGTTCGTTAGAACAAAAAATAAAAAAGTTTTTCTAATAAGAACATGAATTTAAATGGGTGGTTTGTATGGGAGGTACCCCTCTAGCGGTCCGATTCGGCTCGGTTCCGACAAATGTCTTGCGGCTGTCTTGGAAACTAACAGTGTCAAAGTATCAGTTCGATAGGACAAATGACAAAAAAGTTTTTCTAATAAGAACATGAATTCAAATGGGTGGCCCGATTCGACTGACATGGCTTAATCAATTTGCCTAATTGAGCTGATCAAGAATGTGGTTTTTATGTGGTTTTTTTCGCTTCCTTCTGCCTGTTACAAGCTTCATGACAAACTTATAATACTATTCACTCCCGTGAAGAGTATACCATAATGCGGCTGATGGATAACGATTGCTGTGTGAAGCATTTGAGGAACATGATCCATGAATACGAAAAAAAAAAAAAATGCTACTTAGTACTGGTTCCGATTTAAAGGTGAAGTGAATGGAGGCTAGTAAAGTTTAAGGACACTTGGTTGGAGTCATTATTTGGTCAAGATTCAGGCCAAACTCAAAAGAAGCTAACTGAAACCTTGGAAGTGACTCAAAAGACTATTTCAAACCGCCCCATGGCCATGGGTGCGGTGCTTAAACAAAGAAATTGTGTTCCATATAAAGTCAACCCAGAAGACATTGAAAGCCGTTTTTTGATAACCTAAAGCGCAAAATATCATGGGATAAGCCCGGCCACGCATCAACTTCAACGGACAAATCCAATATTCTTGGCAAGAAGCTAATTAATCATCTTTTAGCACAATAAAAGTAATATAGATTTTAATATTTTGGTAACCTTTACCTAGAACCGATAGAAATTAATTATAAAGTTCATAAGAAAGTCTTGCAGCTCTTAATTAATATCTGAGTCTCGGAGCAAATTACTTATTTATTGATATATTTATATTTGTAGTTTGTAACAGAAATTAACCATAACTATAGGTACTTACGGTAAATAGATAGCATGTTAACCTACTTACTGTATTTAAAATTCTAACCCTAAAACATACTAACAACTAAAAAGTAAAAAAAATAAAATATAATTTTAAAAAAAAACTAAAAAAAAAACATACTTTAATAGCAATCCGTACTAACAACCATGATCTAAATCATAGTCGAATCAATTCTTACAATATCTGCTGCGTCCTCTAGCGTTGCCGTAACTACAGCGCCATCTACTGTCTGCACTATCAGTGCAGCCTACACTAGTTAAGAGACATTAGATGGCGCTAGTAATATTAGTAATTTTTATTTAATCCCGATGATCCTGATCCTGGTGAGGTCATTAGGACAAAGTTGTAAAATTATTGTATTGTCATCGGTTCTTGATACGTGTACAAAGTTTCGGTTTATTCTGACGTTTTGAAGTGCGTGAAAATCTCGTTTAAAAAGTCTATTACAAACATACAGGTGAAGCTAATAAAAAGCATGTTAATAATAAAATTTTGATCGGGTGCGGCTCCATATAGTTGGCTAAAGAATTAATATTTTCATTAGCTAGATTTATTAGGTCGCGTAGGTAGTTATTTCTAAATTCCAGGTACTGAGGACAATAAATAATGATGTATTGAGGTTGCACTATGTACATTGACTGTTTTGGTCTAATTTATAAATTACCCCTTTTGAATGAAATGCGAAATTACGCACATAAAATATTGATTGCGATAGGATTAGTAGGGACTGCTTTATCGAAGAATACTCTTAAGATCCTTCAATTTGGGCTTCCACTGAGAATGTCTTAAAAAGTTCACGTAGCGATTGAAGCTTTTCAAGGCTATAGCTTTCATATCAATCCTGGTTTCGGGAAAAAGCGATTCACACATACATACTTGGTAGTCCATTTTTTTCCAGAAAACAGATGAATTGGTTACCCAATTATATATGTACGAGAGTCAAACAACAAGTACTTATCCTCACCGCCCGATGGCGCTGCTATTACTGGTACACACCAGAGACGAATCACCGAACGATATTGCTCTTTTTCTATTTTTGTAAAACTGACCGACACGCTCGCTTCCAAAGCCTAGCAAAACAAAACTAATGAAGGGAATTGACTGAAACTTTGACAGTAGGCTACTTAAAGAATGTATGATGGTAACATTCTTCTGTAATAGCAGCGCCATCGGGCCGTGAGCCTAAGTACTTGTTGATTGACCCTCGTATTTAGTTATTGTTGTCGTTTGCCGATAAAGATGAATTAGTCTAAGGAGGGCAAATTTTAAGTAACCGCAAGTGCTTCATTTGAAGAACTTTAGCTACAATATACTTAGTTCTAGACTTAAAAATCATGGAAACAAAATTATAAAGGCTCAATTCCAGGCTTAGATCTGCATATTTAAGTATTTATAGACACCAGCATTACCCGGCGTGAGTTTCTACGGCCCCGACGTGATGTTAGTGTGTGTTTGTTGCCATAATTGTATTTCGACAACATTATATAGGTGTTTTCTATTGAACAAGTAAAATATGATCGATTGGTATGCATCCAAACTTCTGTTAATACTACCGATTTATTGTATATTATTGCTGTTTTTGAATATTTTCGTTTCGGTAACGTTATATTCTACATTCGTGCCATATACCGTTTAACTTTCAAACATACAATAAAACTAAGTTTAAATGAATGAGAAGATAGACACTGAGCTCTACAGCAATGAGCTTTATGTATTTTAAATGGTATTCAGCTTGACATAATAAAACTTACAGTAGAGTAAAAATAGATGCATTTCTCATTAAGACAATATATGAATAATATGAAAAAACTTTTGAATTACTACAAAGTAAATAGTATAAAAACTTTTTCACTGAAATAATATGTACATCTGCATAACTTTTATGGTTATCGATCAAACGGTGTCGGAGTTCAGCATCTTCAAACTATGTTTTCCATCCATTATAGATAGATAATACTGAGGCCGCAATGGCTATGTAGTTAGTATTCTTCACTCTGCACTATCTATCTCTGATCATCTATCTAAGATACCTATACTATCACAGCATTTAGTGGCCTGACAACTACTTACTATTGTCCCCCTGAGATGGCAAATTCTAAGGCATCAGAAGTCTTAAGCATGTCAATTGACGAATTGATCGGGAATGGCCTGAAGAAGCCTTCTTCATAAGTAAGTGTAATATCCATATCCTCTGTTTTTTTTATACTCTTCACGGAGTGAATAGTATTATAAGTTTGTCATGACGTTTCTAAAAGGCAGAAGGATACAAAAAAAATCACATAGAGTATATATTCTTAATCAGCTCGATTAGACGAATTGATAAAGCCATGTCCGTCTGTCCGTCTTTCCGTCTGTATGTATGTAAACTAGTCCCTCATTTTTTGAGCTAGGGAGCTGAAATTTTGCACGAACCTTTCTTTTTACCATACGCACTTCATTTGTTGGAACCAGCCGAAATGGACCACTAAGGAGGGTACCAACCAAATCCCGTGAAGAGTATTTCATCTTCGGCATAGTCGAAAATAACGTTCTTTCTAGGTTTGCTTTTCATTTGTCTTGTTTTCCATAGATTTAGGCAACTTTATTAAAAGGCGGACATCAAGTTTAGCTCTTTTAGTAGCAGCTGTGTTTGGTATATGTATGCTAAATGTTAACTTCTTTTCTAAGTGTAGACCAAGGAACGTCCCATGGGAAACTTGTTGTGTCAATTACGAAACACTACAAATTATTATTACCGTCAGGTAGTTTCGGAGACTTAAGAATCTGCATAACAAGGGAAAGACATAATATATATACATAGTAAATGTTCTTAAATAAAGTGATATAGAAAAGAATCAACCATCAAAAATAAGTTTCATCAGTCTCCACATATTTAAGTGAAAGAATCTTATAGTTCTTTGAGTTTGAACACGACTTTATCTTTAATAATTAAACACATATACAATTTTTATATACAATTTATATTAAAACTCTTCATGAGAACCGACTTAAAACATTATTGAGTCATAGCCGCAACAATCTTCTTCTGTCATCTGTCCTTATTGTCTTACGAGTAACATCTATGCAAAATAAGATTTCTCAGAGATTATGAAAAAGTGACATGTCTTAGAAACACGAGTTCACAGTCAATTTCTGTATAGAATCAGGTAAAAGAAATTTTAGTCTTTGATTATATCTCCTCCTATGGTATAAAATTGATTAACTTACTTATAAAGTAAAAATTTGATAAATAAGCCACCTTTTCGTGTCATAATCCAAAGTAATCTGTACATGAATACATTTCATGATTTGGTTTTATTGTGTACTTATTTCACTGAACTGTGGTCGGTTTGGCTTTAAGAAACTGATTTTCGAAGATAACGTATCATTGCCGCATTTTTTTTTAATTTCTTTTTTAAGTTTTCCACCGAAACTCCTCGAACAATTGAATGAGGTCTTACGAGTATACTGTCGTTGCCTCCTTCATTAAGTTCTCCAAAAAACTTCTTCATCCTTTTATTACTATCTGCTTTTACTAAATCAACAAACCTCAATTCCGTCTTGGTGTCTCTAAGAGTTGAATGGGGATTTACGAGTAGACTGTTTTGACCTCCTTCATCCAGTTCGCCAAAAAAATTCTCCATCCTTTTCTTACTTTTTTCTTTTGCTAAATCAACAACTCTGGGTTTTGGTTTAGATTTCATTTCTGTCATCTTCTTCCAATCTGCGTTGTAATAAGGCGTATTTTTTATGTCTAATTTATAGACCTCATCCAGCCTAGCGTTTTTATTATCATGTTCTCTTTTGGCTAAGCCGATCAATTTTCGGTGGGACGGTACTAACGAATTTAAATAGATGTTCGGATAATTGCCTTTCTGATCTTCTTTTTTCGGTGTTGCAAGACTTTCTGTCATCATTAACGAAATCTTCTGCTTCCTGGTCTGTGGCTTTGTGGCCACGTCAGATTTAGTCGTTACCTTGCACTCCTTCCCATCACCACGTTTATTACTTTTCCCAAATGCAATGATTTCCTTAAGTTCCTCACTGAGAGGTAAAAGCGTATCCTTTATTTCTTCTGATACATTTTTTGCCAATAGATGTTTTTGTTTTGATTTGCGGTCATAATATGCCGTATACATATCATACAGAGGACGGTTTAAGGCACCAACAGTGGTGATTTCGGAGTTGTCAATTCCGTGTTTGCTTCTTTTGTTCTGTTTGGTAACAGCTTTGGCAGAATCAGCACTCGGTGGTGCTGCGATTTTCGCCATGTTGCGATGCACCGGTCCAGTTAAGCACCGGACTGCTCTTGATCTGTAACTTAAAGTTTTTATACTCATAACGATTATAACAGAATTTATGCAATAACACGTGTGTAATATAAAAATAAAAAAAAAAAAAAACGGAGAACTGTATTTAACAAAACTGAAAGTGGAAATGAAATACTTCAATATTTTTGTGACATTAAATACAAATGATAAATCACAAAAAAAAAATTTAAAAAAAAATTAAAATCCTATACAAGAATATCAAAGATAACTTAGATCTCATGTGGGTTGATTCCCGGACATTTGGTGAGCTGCACACACTCTTTTCATTCAATGGGTACTAATATCCCTACACACTATCCTGTAAAAACTGAAATTTAAATTCATAAAATACAAAATGTAAAAGATTAAAAAGTAGAAAAAAAAAAAAAAAAATTAATGAAAAAAGAATTGCTGCACTGTTAAGGGATCTCTATATGCCTTTGTTTATCTCTACTGAGTCATAAGGACACCAGCAACTTTGTTAATTAAAAGTTTAATATACATGAATGTACATTTGTCAGAACCACCCGATTAGGACCACTAGGGGGGTACCTCCCATACAAACCACCCATTTCAATTCATGTTCTTATTAGAAAAACTTTTTTATTTTTTGTCCTATCAAACTCAAACTTGGACACTATCAGTTTTTTTTTTCTCTAAGGATTGTTTATTTATTATAGTCGAAAGCTCTACAATAATCGCTGAAGACAAATCCACAGCAACTCATAGTTTGCAAGACTATCTATCACCAACTGCTGAAACTTGCTTGCATTGTGTAATTGTCTCTCCGTCAATATGTTTGCTCTTTTCACAATATGTATTTTTGTTGACAAACACCAACCGACTGTGACAATTTATGAGCGGGCACAAAGAACGAAACAGTTAATCCAATTAAAATGAAAAAAATCAGTTAGTTACATTCAAATAGATAATAATAACGCTTACTACCATGAAGTCAGTAGATACATATTTACCTATACTTACATTCACTCTAATCATTTAAGTTTTATATTGTGTAGTTTGATTATTTTCTTGTCGTGTCTTTTCTTCTGTATGCCTGTATGCCTACCAACTTTCATTGCCGCGGCGACATGACACATTGTTAGTTCATAACTTATATGCCATGTGTGTGTATGCTAATCAGGCTTTTAACATATCATTTTAATTTTATATTTATTGCATTAATAATTTCATAATTCGCTATTGAATGAATGCAAGTTGTGTGTAGCATTCCAGTTTGGTGTTGTGCATTGCATTTTCACTTTTTATTTCAATATGCAGCATTTCAAAGTCGTTGTCTTTTGCTACGCATAACAATTATTTAAGTAAATGAATAGTGGATCCGAACTATCTGATCCATAGGATCTATCTCACAACAGTAACAGTAGGGGAGGTTTTCAGATACATTTTCTTTGCAATTAATTTTGCATAAATGGCATAGCTTCATTGTTGTTTCTTTCATTTGATTAACATTTTCTTAGATGTGAAACATGATTCATACAAAAAAAAAAAAAAAAAAATTAAAAAAACTATCTATACACAATGCATTTGATGTATGTATGTATGTATGTATGTATGTATGGATGTATCTATATAAGTACATATCTATGTTTTATGGTGTGTTATGTTGCATGCCACCAACACCAACGTCACCAATACAAACAAACTACAACAACAATGACAAATGTTGACAATGTCAAAGCACCTTGCCACCACCATTGGGGAATTCATTTGATTTCATTTTTTTCTCTTGTTGTGTTTTCAAAATAATTGCAAGATCTGTGTATACATACATTCAACTGTCTATATCTGTCGCTACTAAAGGTATTGTTGCCTTTCTTCTTCTAAGTGTTAGTTAGTTTGTGCATTCATCGGACTATTCACATCGTGCAACACTAACTACAACTTCAAAAAGAGATCCAAGTCACACTCAGCTGTGCAGATAGATACAATAATAGATACTTAGAGAATTAAACTAACAGGCAGACAGTCAGACTGACTAATAGATAGACAAAGAGACAAAGATTGAGGAGAATGGAGAGAGTGGAGAGAGTGGAAAGAGAAGAGAGATATTGTATATATTACTATGAAGCGCACATGAAATGTATCTTTATGAATTTGTGACAGTTATAATGACACACTCGACACAATCAAAGTTACTGTCGCTACGGTTACAGCTGCCATCATCCATCCAACACCACTATATACTACTGTCTTAACAATCATTATCAACATCAACATCAACATCATCATAATGATAATCATAGTCATCATCATCATTATTATTATGAACATTATCAGTAGTAGTAGTAGTCGTAGTAGTAGTGAACTAAGAATGAAAGTTCATTTATTGTTATTATTATACTTTCATTGTAATATTGTAGATATAAAGATACATTTTGTTGAAACAGTTACTATCTTTTATTTTGTTGTTATTATTATTATTTTTTATTATTATTATTAAAATTATGTTTCTTCTTTTTGCTTTTCTTTTTGTTTTTTTTTTTTTTTTTTTTTGTTTTTTGTTTAATAAAGAAAACTTGAATAGGCGATAAAATCTATCTATATACACGTAATCATATTGGAAATAAATCCAACATTCGAACATTTTTTTACAGTATATTAAAGATTACAGTAAATACAATATAAAGTTAAATTTATAAAAAATCGTATTTAGATATTTTTATTATGCTTCACAGACAAATCAAACAAAATAGTGATATTTATTATTTGGAATTTCATTTTGTCACTTCTCTCTACATTTTTCCATTGTTGTCATTTATTTATTATAACTGTATTTCTATAGGTAGATATCTTTTATTTTGTTATTTATCTTTATATCCCCCCCTGCTTGTTCAATGTATCTTTTGTATACACCATATGCTTAAGATGAATTTGAATATCTCTTTACATTTTTGATCATCAGATTCTTTTGTGATTTATTTATAAGTATTTTCATTTGTTGCTTGTTTTCAACTTTTACTAAAAAAGTGAAAATGATATAGATAGAGAAACATCGTAGTTGACATCACTTCGCATATGCCTAGGGGAACAATCAGCACCCTTAAATACCAATAATTTTCTTTTGTTTCAAGCAATAAACCGTAAATGAATTCTTTTCACCCAAAGCAATCAAATATATATAAAAATCCTCGAGAGTCGTTCAATATGTCCTTAAAGAAAGGATTAGAAAACTATATTTATCGGAATAATATTCCCCGGTGATTTTTTACTCTTTTCAAGGTAATCGATGTGAATGATGATGCGTGTATTCCAAAAAAAAATGGTGCCATGACTTTGTTAGCCAATAGTTAGCCACCTTTACCTTCTTTGGTATACGTTCACACGGAAAACACTATTGCTTTGACTTTTCCATGATCAATGTTTTGTCTATTTCGAACAACTTATTCGGAATAGTTTGAAGTGGGCACACGTCTGAAAATATAGTCGAGTGTGAGCAATTGCGGGACCCATTATGTAGCTTTTTTTATTTTCAATTATAGTAGTATAATGTGATGTACCCATTCAATTGAATTGCCTACAGCCTCAGCCATCTCTCTAACTATCATACTTCAAATGTCTAATACCATTCTATGGATTTTATCAACGATTTTTTGCGTGACCATAACGGATTTCAGTAAACCACTTCTGAACCATTGTACTATATATGTCAAACGATTTCTTAGTTTCGGTGATGGTTTTCTTATGCAAAAAATAATGATCTTTTATTATTTGTATTTCTAAATGAATTCAAGAGCACATAAGCTGGATTGAGAAAGTTTTTCTAAGTTTCGGTGTATTAAAGTTGTAATAATGGCACAATGGCCTCATACAAAAGCTAATACACTCCGGTAATCTTCTGTGACCAGTAATAATAATTCTATCTGACAAATATTTTTGGATAAATATGGATGGTGATGGTGGTGGTCAGATAGAAAATTGATAGTGGCAGGTGTTCCTCAGTGCTCGCTGCTAGGACCTTTGCCCTATAGTTTCTATACCCATGACATTCCAACTCTGAACCATTATCATGAAATAATCTTTGCCGACGATACAGCCCTTTTGCTCTGACAATATCCATAGTGCTATCCATCCAACCCTTGAGTTTGATATTCACAACTACGCTTAATATTGTACTTTCACTGATGGAAAATTAAGCTAAATGTTAGTAAAACAAACGCTATATACTTCCTGCCATTTACCGAACTTCCAACCAATAAGATATTGGCTTAAACATAGACAATAAACTAACCTTCCGCTTGCATAGAAACAGGACAATCGATAAAACTAATAAGACGTTAAGAATACTTTATCCATTTAGGAAATCAAAACTATCAACAAAATACAACTTAGGTATAATTCATAATTAGCTTTATTAAGTCCCGATCCTCACTTTTAGTTTTAGATGAAGTTTTAAAATTTTTTACTTCAAGGTTTCTGTATCCCCTATTTTCCTTACACAAATGTCTAACGTAAATACACTCCGCACCACTTGAATATCACACCACCATTATATTTTTTTTTTAAAACCTCACAAATACCTTAGGGACATAATTTTTTAAGAAGTGAAACTTCTTTAGCGAAGGGGAGTAAATCAAAAAAAATATGAAAATGAAATGTGACGAAAATCCAAATTTGACGATGCTATTATTTTATTAGAGCTATTTAGGCAATTGCAGGGAATTCGAGTCCTGCACTGGTAATACACATTTTTTTTTTGTTTTTTTTTTTTAGCAAAGGGGAGTAAATCCAAAAATATGAAAATGAATTGTGACGAAAATCCAAATTTGACGATGCTATAATATTATTTTATTAGAGCTATTTAGGCAATTACAATTGAAATGTCTCCGTGGCGTAGTGGACTTGCAAACCGAGGGAATGGAATTCGAGTTCTGCACTGGTAATACACATTTTTTTTTTTTTTTGTTTTTTTTTAGCAAAGGGGAGTAAATCCAAAAATATGAAAATGAATTGTGATGAAAATCCAAATTTGACGATGCTATTATTTTATTAGAGCTATTTAGGCAATTACAATTGAAATGTCTCCGTGGCGTAGTGGACTTGCAAACCGAGGGAATGGAATTCGAGTTCTGCACTGGTAATACACATTTTTTTTTTTTTTGTTTTTTTTTAGCAAAGGGGAGTAAATCCAAAAATATGAAAATGAATTGTGACGAAAATCAAAATTTGACGATGTTATTATTATATTGGAACTATTTAGGCAAATACAATATGGAAGTGAAACTTCTAAAGTAGTTGGTCAAGCAATAATACAGAATATTCTCGTGTTATATTGTTTCAATACAAAAGAGTTATAATATTTTTCGGTCCTTTGGCCACTTGTTCGTAAGTTCTTTCGTAAAGTAAACATAATCTGTAAAGCATTTTTTATCTCTCTTTTACTCATGCATAAGCATTCATTCTCTACGCTGGACAAGAGCCTGTACAAGACAATGCTTATTGTTTTGGGTGCCTCCCACTACGTCTCTGAAGCATCTTCGCATTTCGATTTTCGTCACGTTTTATTTTCCAATTTTTGGATTTACCTCCTTTCGCTAAAGAAGTTTACTTTCATATTGTGCTTTTTTTTATACAAAATATATTTACTATAGTTTGAATTTATATGAAAGAATTTTCGTGAGAATCAACTATAAGAAAGTATCTTAAATTTTTTTGCTATTTGAATAGGAAACCACTCCAAAAAAAGACTTTTTGTGAACTTTTGTGTGTCAAACATTAACAAACCCTTTATTTTTGATTAATTTCCAATTTTGGGAGCAATTGAGTTTGATTCATACAGTAATAGAATGAAACTTCAAGGTATGGTAGCTTAATGGAACGAATGAGATCTGGTAGGTTTCAATATTGTTGTTCCCAAATATTTTCAATTTTGAGTACAATGAGTTCAATTGCAATTCACCAATCCATTAATTATGAATTATCATGTTAATATGATCACGTCAAAAGTCTAAACGGCTTTTCAAAAAATGGAAAAGCACATTTTAGTATGCCAACGTATTCTTCGCCTTCGCATTTACAGTCATCTAAAAAAATATTAGCTTACCAGTGCCATAATACGAGATTAATTTGCTAGCCATGGTATCCCCCACCACCATTCCTGCTTGGTGCAAGGTCCAAGTGATATCTAGACTCCCATAAATTTTAAAAATAATAGCTGGAGCAATTGGGGCCCTACAAAGTAAACCATAGTTCTGGTGAAATGATTGTGGTTGTGCTTTGGAATTAGTATGAAATGGAAGAAACTTTTCTATATATTTAATCTATTTATCTATTTGTCTTTTAGAAAAAGACGTGATAATGCTATTCAAGTGGTTAAGATGATTTAAGGTAGTTTTCTTTAGTTAATTCTCACGAAAATTCATATAAATTCATTTTCAATTTTCCTACATTCAAAACATAATTAAATATCCCGTCTTTTAAAAAAGAAAATTCTCTGTATTGAAAAATATGAGGTTTTAAATTATCAAGGATTCACATGAGGTGTATCTCATTGCTTTTTTTTTTATCTTATGATTGCATTGATTGGTAGTATTCTTGATATACCATGGACCATCATCAACTATCCTAGGCAGGATTTTAAATGATAAACTGACCATAATTGATTTGTAAAAACTGTTATTTTTCTATCAAAGGAATGTTTTTCAATTAATTTTGACCCTAAAATGTCAAAAACAAAAAAAAAAAAAAAAAGAAATACTTATTATGTATATGCTTAAGCTGATAAGCGGACTAAGCTGATAAGTAAAGTAAGAAAGACGGGACTGACTGACTAACTGACTACATAGTTTCTTAAGTATTATCCATGTCCAGGTGGACACTTGCTTATTTATATTATTTATTATAGGTATTTCTTTTGGGGACATTAATATGATTGCGCATTAAAGCATTGAAAGCGTTGATGATGCCACATGCAACAAACTTGACCTTAGCCTGGGAGTTATCAAAGGTTAATGGAAGAAATACATACATTTGTACATATACTAGAAGAAATTGGAGAAAAAAAAAGAGGCATGCAACAACGAAAATACTTTAAGCCTGAACACGATTTGCCACAAAACAATGTGAATGTGTGAATTTTTATTTTATTTTATTTTCTTTATTTTCATTTATTTATTTGTTGCAAACAACGAAAAAATTGTTGGTTAGCAAAGTTGCCAAACAAGCTGCTGCTGCGTCCAAGAGGCGTTTGACATTGTCGGCGTCTGGCAACAATTCAAGTAAACTGTGTAAGCTTCGCATGAGTCTATTGAGTGAGTGAGTATGGCTGGTGAGTCTGGCATTTGTGGCATGCGCATGAGCGTCAATGTCAACATGAATGTTGCAGCTGCTTTGGCTGCTGTTCAGTCAAATGATGATCACGTTAATGATCTTCATACCCGTAGTAGTTAGTAGTAATAATGATGTTGTTGCCATTGATGCAACTTATAAACCATAGAAATGTGCATATGTCACTTGAAGTTTGTTGTTAGCGCACCAGGATTATACTGCAAGTATCTTTTAAGTGCCTTGCCTTTTTCTACTCACTTACTTTTGTTGTTATTACAATATTATTTTTTTCTCTTATTTAATTTTATTTTAAATTGTAAGCGATGCTAACGAACGCTTTGGATTTTGTTGCATAAATGCTGTTGTCGTTTTTATTTTAGCTTTAATGGGATTATAGCAACAGACCCAAACTGAACATATGTGCCACCATATATCTCTTTATCTTTATTTTTTAAGTATCTGTTTGCAGTTGTAATTTGATGACTCTCTTAGCCGTTAGTAAAAATTTCGCCAACATAAATAACAAATCTGTCAAAGATATTGAAAGATAGAAAAATTTATTGCATGTTTGGTTTTATAACTTTAAGTTGTTTGTTTATTGTTTATACTAGAACCCTTAAGATCAAAATATAATTTTCCAGTTATACAAACATTAAAATTTTCAATTAATGATTTTATTTTAATAAAACCCTAATTGCTGATTGTAAAGAGATTTTATGTAAAGAGAACTTTATTATTATGGAACAAGCTTTTTTTAATAGAACCATTTATGGTAGAAAGTCTCCATATCTATCTATCTATGCTCGAAGCATTGTAATTGTCTCTAGAATGGTGAATCTTTTCATGGTGAACATAAGACAATAGCTTAAAATAAATACTGTTACTTCAACATATTGTTCACAGAAATCAACATTTCTAATTGTTTGGGAGATCTACCTAAATGCTTTAAATGATATCGGAAGATCTTTCCTATTTAGGCAATTAGCATGCAAGTTTGGTGGTCTCCTATTAATGCTGCTATGCTTGCTTAGTTTATAACCTTCAAGTCTTTTATACCCTGGTATCTACATGTATATAAGGTCAATTTGATGTTCTAATTTGTTGAGCAGAGTTGGCACTCCTATAATTCACAAGCGAGGGCAGATTTTTAATACAAATTCATATAAATGAAAGATGTAAAAAAAAACCATACGCGGCCAACAACTCATTCATTATCAGCAAGAAAAAGAACATCTATTTCCTTCGTTCCAATTCATTCGTACCATATACACAAATTTGCGATTGACTTAATAGTTTAACCCACTCTACGATATTTGGGATAATCTGGACTATTCTCCATGACACCGCAAGCTTTGTCGCCGCTCTCTTAAGAAAGCCTTTCGCCATGAATCGTCAACCATGGCTGTACATTTGGTGATGATGAATGCCATTGCCATGCCCTTGAAGCAACGAAAGATAACTGGTGCTTAATTTTATTCACAATATGTATCTACTATATTCAACACATACGCTGCCCACGACTAAGGCGATCAGATTAAGGCTCATATGTTTATCCAATCAAAAAAAAAGTGTCCATGCCTGAACACCATTTCAGCAACATTGCAAAAAATTTAAATATCTGAAGGTTATCTCGTTTACATAAGTATATAGTACAAGTAGAACTTAAAACTGCTTGCATTCTGTTAATACTTTTCAATAAAAAGTTTTACCTAGTATTATCAATAGAATATCTGTTGTCACAGAGTTGTCATATCCAGTGAAGGGGGGATGGACTTACTGAGGTCTTGGAACTAAAAAAAAAAATGTAAGTAAATTAAATTTTGAGATGTTTTTTTTTTATTACAAATACACAATAAATATATATACCATAAACTACTAAAAGGGAGAGTTTTTTAAGAATATCAAAAAAAAAAAAAAAAAAAATTCCAAAAAAATATTTTCTTCAGATTTGTTACTTAAAAACATGTTGCGCTTTTTTTTCCTTTACGTCTACAGTCTTTGTTTTTTAATTTTATTTTCAACTTTTTTTGAGTTCGTTTTATGGATATGCACCTAGAACACCGAGACTTAAGGGGTTATCCATACAATTTTATTCTTCTCTTAGGCGCTTGCGAGATCTTAAAACCTCTTTGCTTGTGTTTGAATGTTCGTTTCCATCCCCTAAGTTCTTTATTTCATTTTGCATGTTACTTTAAAGTGCCTTATCCCTCTCCACATCCTTTGAGATCAGTGCAAGTGTAACAATTGTAACAATTGTTCCGATTAGATCTGCATTTTCGAAATTACCGCTTAACTTGTCCATTTCAATTTTTTTTTTATTTTATGAAAGATATTAATTTCAATAGATCAGAATATTTCTCTTGAGATTCTTCGAAACTCTGCAAATAAGAGTCACATGGCATTGTCATCAAACTGAGAAAATATTTACTTATGATTTTTATTTCAATTGTAAACAGTTCTATGGATAATTTTACACTGACCATTTGGAAGTAATTTATTGAATAGTTTAAGACTTTGAGAGAGAACTTGACTATCTAAACATGTCTATGTGAATATGCATCTTTCTTGGTCTGCGTCTCATGCATTTTCTGGTGCTATAGTATTTAATAATTGATTGGATTCCCACTGAGATGAGTCATTAAAATGGTTATCTTCTCCATTCACTTCTTCATTTCATACATTCTTCCATGATATTAGTTTATTCTTCAATTCTGTTTCTTCATTTCCCTTTGAACATATTTCATACTCAATTCAAAAAAAGATGATTTGAACGCTTTTTATTTTACAACCCATTCAAATTCATTCATGGGTTCCGTATAATTTTTTTATTGGTTAAATATGTTTTTTTTTTTTTTTTGTATGTAAAGTCTTCTTTTGTCTAAAAATGAATAAAATATTTAAATATAAATATAAATATAAATTTTATCTTAACCAAAACTAAAGCTCTCTTTGTATGTTACGCTCTATTTTTCGACTTTTACTTTCTGTAAAGCAAAATAAAAATAACAAAAAGAAGAAAAACAAAACCAAAATTTAAAAAATTAAAAAAATTATATTTTAATAGAAAAACTTTTACCTTTCTTTGAGCCATTAAAGCAATGACGACGGTGACGAAGACGATGACGGCAACGACAAAGCACCAATCATAAAAAATACAAAAAAAAAAAAAGTTCAAAACACTAAAAATATCAAATCAAAAATCTAACATTTTGCACCTTCCTTTTCTATTATAATTTAGCAATGTAATTAGGCATAAAAATTTATACAACTTTCGCAAAATGAACTAGGACGGACCAAGGGAGGGTAGCCTCTGGACCAGGGTTTCACCCACTCATACTGATGAACGAATTACTATGTCAAGTGATGAGTTATTCATCGACACAAAAATTACTACAATACAAGAAATTCATAATTTGTCTCCATAGGCCAAAAGTCCATGGACCGGATGAACTTAAGTTGAACAATTGTAACCCAGTGTGCATGATACTTACAAATAGATACTTGTACACTAAATCTAATCTAGATCAACATCAATCATATTTGTAAGTCGACAATTCAATTAAAAGTTGTTGGACTTATAGATTCAATATTTGGACTTGTGATAATGATGACTTGGGTCAGATTTTGATGCTTCTTTTACTATTGTACTTACTACGAGTATTTTCTTTTAGTCTTCTTTTGGAAGTTTATTGCTTAAGGCCCCCAGCGAACTTTAATTCATTTCTTTCATTTTTATGAAATATGTTTTTATTTTTATCATCATTAGGTTTTTTTAAATTATTTTTTCATTTTATTATTATTATTATTCTTAATGTTTCATGTTAACGAATCTTTCACCTTCATCACATCACATTATCAAATATCATCACAATAGATACAATATTTTAATATTAAAAAAATCAAAATCATTGTTTCTAATGAAATTATTTAATTAGTCAAATATCCATACATCCATTTATCTATCAAAATACATATCTATCAAATATGTGTGTTCATGTACCATTCACTCTTCATTTCATTGTATTACTAAGTAAGTAGTGTAATACCTACCAACCTAGTAGACTTTCACAATAATCTGTTTAATGGTATAGTATATGCTCTAAGGCATAAATAGCATAATTTCTTTCTTTTTTTTTTTTTTTTTGAGGCCTTTGGACTACGCATCATCACCATTATCATCATCATCATCGTCATCATCATGAATGTTCCCAAAATTGTACAAGAGTGAATAAAATTGATTAATATCTAGTTTTTATTGTATTTATTGTACATACTTTCTTTATGCGTTTTTCCCCTTATTCGCAACACTTTCCAAATCTTTTAATCTGAAAATAATGATTGATTACGTAAAATAAAGAAAACCTAATATTGAGATTAGCATTAACACATGACGCAATCTGGAGATTTATTGAATTGAATGAAAAAATAAAAAAAGAAACTAAAGATGTAAATATTGTAAAAAATAAGAAATGAAACTTAAAAATATTTAGCATTAATAAGAACGTCTTTTTAGATCAGCCTATGGGTCC
This sequence comes from Amiota minor, assembly GCA_037043295.1. Taxonomy (NCBI): domain Eukaryota; kingdom Metazoa; phylum Arthropoda; class Insecta; order Diptera; family Drosophilidae; genus Amiota; species Amiota minor. The sequence goes on from JBAMAW010001075.1 coordinate 93,667, forward strand.
TCTAAATTAAACTATAAGTTTGATAAATATGATGGTTCTTTGACTTTCTGCACCCAATTACTAAGGCTACGCTTTACTTCCGTTCGTCCTTACAATCTCTCTGATGAACCGTAATAGGTAGAAAATTGAAATGTTCACAGAATGTGTAGCTCTGCCCGGATAGATACAAAACTAAAACTAAAATATTTTCATACATTTTTAGGGGGCCGGATAAAAGAAGCTTTGTTTGTGAGCTATACGATTCAGTAATCCTAGGATCGTAAATTTTGCAGAGTTGGTGGAAATAAATCAAAAACTTATAGTCTTCATTTTTCAGTTTTATCGGACTACTGGCGGGGGTACCTCCTATACAAACCCCCATTAAAATTCAGGTTTTTAATAGAAAAAGTCTTTTCTTTGTTGGACTATTGAGCTGAAATTTCGACTACTAGCGTTACCTGGCGTGCGTTGCTACACAACCTATGCGTTAATTGGGTGTTTCTTTTAAAAAGCTTTGTTGTAAAATGTGTAATTAATAATTTACGTGAATGAATAATATATTTTAATATTCTATTATATTATATTATTATATTATTCATTTGTTCTTTTAAAAAATAAATTATTAAAATCGGTTCAGTTTATTTTGCGCCAAATGAAAAAATGTTAAAAAAATCACATAAAATTATATATATCTATATCACCTACCGGATCCAAATGTAGCAAAGAACCTGACTGGTAACTCCATGTGTACAACAAAATCATCAAAATTGGTCCAGTCGTTCTCGAGTCTTGCGGTGTCATACTATTTTTTGGGCTCATTTTTATATATATAGATAAGTTTCTAACATAGGCGCTGTACATTTGTATGAATCAGCCAAATCGGACCACTTGGAGAGGTACCTCCTATTCAAACCCCATTTATATGTGCGAGGCTGACTCTCAATTGGCGATTTTTTAAATACCTTAGTCTCTTCTAGAACAATCTTAACATAATTTTAAAATCTATCTGGATAAATTAAATATTGTAAGTTTTTGTAATGGAAGAAATTTATAAAGAGAGTTCGTACAAACGGATTCAAAAATTTCTAAATATCATAAACAAAAAGATTCGCTTATTTAGAAATGTTTGATAATAATTTCTGTTCTGTGTCTAAGTGAAATTGGTAAATTAAGGAAGGGATGAAACTCATACAAGATTAATTTTGATATAATTAAACGATCCTATAAATATAAAGTGCAATTTGATAATTTCGTCCAGACGACAATCGAAATCCAAATGTGACTCCATAAAATAATTAATATAAAAAGAGTTAATATTGATGATCTATGGATGTGTAAGAAAACGAAATTCTAGGGAACAAAAGTTTTACATACTGAGATCTGGTAAAAATAATGATTCCACAATCTTGACGAGAATTAATATCTATTTTTGATGAAATCTTTGCCTTCTAGATGAAAATGAAAGTTGAGGAACCAGAGAAAAAATATACAGCAATTGAAGGAATTCTTTTGCAACTTCATAGAATTCATATAACATCCTCTTTTACTTTTTCTAAAAAAGAATTAGGAATTATGCCATACATTTAGATTACTAGAGAGCTTGCCTAGAGACAGTTTTGTTTATTTTAGTAAACATGGTAAGTTTTTTTTTCTTAATTTTGTTAAAAAACCAAATTATTTCATTAAAAAAAGCAAGAAAAATAAACTTATAATCTTCTTTTTTTTTATTGGTTTTTGTGAGTTGTGAACTTTAGAATTTGATCGAATTATATGTCTAACATAAATAGAAAGTCTTATGGACAGACATTAAATACAGTTCTAAGATATTGCGGCGTATAACACACAATTTCCAATTAGAGTTTAGTTTTAACCGTCAATTATGGATTGCTACATGGATATGATTACTATTGTTATTGCTGTTGTAGCAATGGAACTTGTCAAAAGGCCTACAGACAGACCAAACCAAGTCTTCATCAACTACTTCAATAACAAAAAAACGTTAAAAGCAGAAAAGTCACAATTGGAATTGCAATTGGCTCTTGTCTGCTTAAAGAAGACATCATCAAGATCATGGCCATTATAATCATTATTTTTGGCGTCGTGACCACAACACAATATGAATCAGTCAACAAAAAGATATATTAAAAAAAGAAATAGTAGAAAAGGAAATGAATTTTTTTTTTTTTTTTTTTTTTGTATTTTTTGTTGTTATATACCAACAAATATTGTGTAAGTATCAGGCGAGTGGGTACCAGGGGGTATCACATTATCCAAACATCACAACTTCACAAGTTCGACGTTTCAAAACAAAATTGCTCATGACCAATGCCAATTTACCTTAATAACAAAATATGTAAACTCATTTGTAATTGTCATTCGACTTGATTGGACTTGATTCGATTTGATTAAATAAAATAAATGGTGTTGTTGATGCTGATAATGATTGGGAAAATTGTAACAAATTAATGTTTCGATGAATAAATTAAAAGAAAAATAATAATAAAAAAAAAAAAGTGGAGTAGGTATAGCTAGTTATATCTAAATTTTTTTTTTTTTTTTTTTCCGACTGGATATGTACTATTGTTTTCCTACATCTTATATCTTAAATATAAAAGAAAACACTAAGTACATTTTTAACAATAAGAGGGGAAAATATCGAACATTTTCGAATGGTCTCTTGCATAATGGTCTAGATTACTGGGTGTCTTAGGCCTCATTTTTGAGAGCTACTTGCGGCAGGCCAACAACCGCAAGATGCCTCTCAGCGCCACCCAAAACCTAAGTTAGGTCAGATCGACTGGTCTGCTTCGTTTTAAGCGTCTACGTCTAGACAATTCGTGAGATGGAAGGTCTGTTATTTCTAAATTGGAATGTCGCTCTAATGTTTTGTGGTACCTCCTGCTATCATTAATGATTTGTTCCTGAATCATAGTTACGCCGAGGTCTTTGTGAATTTCATAATTAAATATAAACCAGTCCACATTAACTATTGATCGAAGTATTTTCGATTGTTGACGCTGATAATGTTAATGTTAGTTCTCTTGGCTGTACTCCATAATTGCATGCCGTACGTCCATATAGGCTTAATTACACTATTGTATATACTAATTTCCCATTGGTTGTTAACTTAGATCTACTGTTAAGAAGTGGGTATAGCTGCTTAAATTTTAATATGAGTTGATCTCTCTTTTTTTGTATATGATGTTTCCACGTCAGTTTACTATCAATATGCATGCCCAGGTACTTTGCCACATTGCTTAATGGAATGTCAGTACCTTTTATTTTTAATTGTCTTGGCTGATAAGCTGTCCGTGTTGTGTATATCACTTGCGTCGTTTTTAGTTCATTCACTTTTATTATTTATTATATTAGTGATTGAGGTCCAAGGCATGTTGATATGTCTTTTAAAAATTATTATTCGATTGCAAGGTTTGAATACCCTTTGCTTCTGCAATAACAACTAAGATAATTATTGTATAAGAGTGAAGAAGTGATAGTATTATTCAGACTTTTTACTAAATTCCTTGAGTTTAATTCTCTAGTTAATCGATGTTTTAATAATAAATCACAAAATGATGTCATTTATACTTTTTAAATATTATGGGATTTCCACTACATATTCTAATTTGGATTAAATCATACTTGAAACACTAATCCCAAATTGTGATGTTTATCGGAAACTGTACACGTACACTTCCGGAGTACCTTAGGGTAGTCATCCACTGCTTCTCAACTTATTTTTAAACAATCTTCCTCTCTCCATCTCATTTACTCGTGTGGTCATGTACGCTGATGATATAAAACTTTTTCTTTCGTTTAATGATCTAAGAATCTCAGAAGTCTTTGCATTCTTGGTGCTTAACTAATCATTTAAATCTTAATAATTCTAAATATTATTTCATCATCGAATTATACGTTTGATAATGTCCAACTTGAGCGTGTCTCCACATTTAACGGCCTTGGTGTTCTAAGCTTTGTTTTAAACATCATATCTCCCCGATTGTTAATTAGTCTAAAGCATTCAATGACCCCTACATCACAAAGATTCTTTTTATTTCTGTCTCGAGTATTGCTCTAGCACCGCAATATATGTAAAAAGCACCAAGATCGAATTAAATCTGCACAAAAGCAATTATTTTTGTGTGCCCTTCGTAGCCTAAACGGGATTCCTGATCTTACTCTGATAGGCTTGTCATACTCATCACATTGTAGGATAGCTCTAGGGATTAATTATATTCATTAACTTTAAGTTGGGACCATAGATTCACTTGAATTCTTAAATCAGCTTAACTTTTGTATCCCCAGTTGTTCTATGAGAAATTTTATCACTTTAACCCTAAATAGATAATAACTAACTATGCCGTACATGATTCCTAGTTTTATGAATTTTTTATAACATGTATCATGATCATGGTCCTTTTTCAATCGGCTGTGATATATTAGGTTGCTATTTTGCAAATAAATTTCCCTCATTGGCACAAAAATTGATTTAGTGAAATAAATTAGTGTTGAGCTTAATTTTAATTATAACTTTAAGTTTATTATTAATTAACAAAAAAAATTTTAAGCATACTATTAAATATTATTATTTTACTTTCATAAAATTAACAAAAAATTATTATGCAAGTAGTTTAAAGTTTTAGAAATTACTATCGTGATAGTCCATTTCAGTGGCTTTCAAATATTTTCCATAACATTCTTGTAATGAACTAATAAATAGTTTTTTTGTTTTTTTGGTGCTTTTCATTTGGATTTGTATTCTATTTACAGCCAATCTAAATAGTAGTATTATAGGTAAAATTCTAGGTTGTTGGACTTTCTAGGTTGATTACTGCCAAGTACATAACTTTGGAAATTAATGGTCCAGACTTTAGATAATATCTTCGATATTGTGCTGTGTATAGTTGTTTATAAAACTAGCTCATAGATGCCAAAAAGTATCGTTGGCACATTTTAAGATTACATATCCATTTCTCCTCTACACTCAATTATGTATATTTCATTGGCATTGAAAGCCAAATGAATCTACTATTCGAAATGTGGGACTTGCACCCACTAAATCCCACCGTCCCAATTCCTCAATCCCCCTGGCACTACCGCAAAGCATTACGTCAAGGAGGAAAGAGGGAGCACAAAAGCTCAAAGTCTGCTTCTACCCCATGTAAATCAAAATAAATTTACGTTAGAACTTCTTGTCAATATCAAATTAATGACCTATTACTTCTCCGTTTGTCTGAAATCGTCGTAATCGTTCGATACGCCGTAGCTCTGTCATGATTTGAGCTGCGGCCTTGCTTACTGCGTTCCAATTCAGCTGCGATTCACACATGTGCCGGATGCAGTTCGTCACAGTCGGCACTTCACCAAACGCAGATGGGATCATTGATCTGGCAACACCAAATCTTGGGCAATGCAGGAAGACGTGTTCTGTATTTTCGTTTTCGCCTGTGCAACTCGGACATCATATCCAAGCTTATGCAGATATTCTTTAAAACACCCGTGACCGCTCAGGAACTGCGCTAGGTGATGGTTGACCCCGCCGAACTTTCTGCTGATCCACGTTATTAATGATCCGATGGGTCTACCTGCCTTTGTCGGAACTTTGCCATCTCCTCTGCCACTCCACCACACTAAGGGCCCTTTCATCTTGCCTTCTCACCTCACCAGTGCTCCTCTTAGCGTCAAACAGTCGACTTATTTCTGCAACCACTAAGTCAACAGGTATCATACTCGCCGTTACCAGGATTGTAGACTGCGTTCACTTCTCTCATGTATGACTGTATTTTACTAGCCTCCATCCAAATCGGCGCAGCATAGACTAGAACCGACGTTACGACACTTGCCAGCAGTCGTCGCTTGCGCTCCCGGGGTCCTCCATAGCTCGGCATCAGACTGAGGACAACATCTGATACTTTTGATGCCTTAGCAGCTGTTTGCGCCAAATGTTGCTTGAAATTCATTTTTGAGTCCAATTCAATTATGTATATACTTTGATTTCAATGTAGGTATGTACTTATCTAATGATAAATATTGAAAGTTTTTAATTTATATTTTTTTAAATTGCAATTGTATAGAAATACTCGTATACTTGAATAGTTTTCTATGATTTTCTAAACACCTGTTAAATAAGAAATCAAATCAATCAATGATGCAAAAACAATGTCAATGTAAATCATTCAAATCAAATCATTTCACTTTCTTTTAACGCATTTGTCCCGCTTACTTTCATACTAAATATAACAATAACACTTTTGCAACATTCAATCTCCATCTTTCACTTAAATATTGTACAGCTGGAAAATGCCATCAAGTCTGAAGTTAGTCAGTCAGTTAGTCAACTGTTTAATGAAGTGCAACAACAACAAAAAATTGGTAGGCAAATAGTGGAACGATGGAAATGCAAGCAACATTCATTCCCACACTCACCACTTCACCTCACCAAAAAAAGAAAACTATGAATTTCAAATACCACAAGCACACCTGCCCGCCCATACTGCCTAAACTATACTTTCGTTACATTATTGTTATACTACTTTGTTGTTGATGCTGATGCTGATGCTGATGCTGCTGCTTTTGTTGTTATTATTTTGTTGATTACTATATACAAAAATTGCATTCAACAAGTTTCGCCATCTAAATATTGTAGGTAGATACGAGTACAATATCAAGTTCACTGACTTACTTACTGACTAACTGACTGAGCCAATAAGTTTTAAATATGCAAAACAAATAATTATAGCCTCCAAATCAACTTCAACTTAATAATAGAAACATTTAAAATTTGCGAAAAAAAAAAAAAAAAAAACAAATAAGAGTAGGATGAGCCCAACTATGAAAGACTGTAGAAACCCAAAAAGTTTTCGAAAGGAGATTAGTTTAGAGTAGATAGAGTAAATTACGGAAGGGCGGGAACTCTTCACCTCGTCACTGCGGCGTCGATTGGGACTATTGTTACAAACAGCTCCTCTGGGAGTCTGTCATTCATTAGAATATAGTAGTTAGGATAAGTCTACCATTTCTGTTGGTTCTAAAATAGATAATGGTTGCATAAATATTTGATCCAAATGGTCTAGCCATTACAATGGCATAGTAAATGCTCTGCTACTACGACTCGCATATAATGTAAGTGCTTCATAAAGATTTCGCTATACTTACTCGTATATTTTTTGTTTCCATCGAATATGGGAGCAACTTATCTTCAAACCATCATTTGAGTTAAATTTTTATAAAACTCCAAGGCAGCCTCTAGAATGGTTCTGGTCCAATAAGGATCACATATGGACTCAGTCAGCCAGTCTTTGTAATAGTACAAATAGTTATTAATCAGTCGCAGGTTTATTTGATCTCGAAAGCGTTGAGTGCTTGTAAGGCTGCATTGTTACCAAAGGAAATGTAGTAGTGATCGTTAACAATTTCACACTCAATTCCTTCTCATATGCATTGATATCTACTGTATACATGAATCTCAGTATAAAAATTAAGTTCTCTAGGATATCATTCATTATTTACTTTTATTGAATGATCATACTATTTTGATCCTGAGATTTAACTCAAACAGGGTGTACAAGGAAAAAGATTTCTTGTAAGGATTAATGCGTATTTTATTGGATTAAAATTCATAACATGAATTCAAATGGATGGTTGTTATCCACAAGTAGTGCTGGCCCATACCATGCCAGTTTCAAGACCCTTAAATTGCGCTGTTGGCAGCGGGCCCAAGTGGTCTTATATTTTTATGTTTAATTTTCCATGTTGACATCGCGGACATGCAGGAAATTGAGTTTCTAGATGCATGTCACTGTCCTAATCTATTTTATTTGGCCAACTAAATCAATTTTTCAAGGTATTTTTATAGGGACGCTTAATTGCTTGCGAGCGAATAAGTTGAAATGCAATGGTGACCAGGATGCTGGCATTTAATACTTGTTACCTGGAGCGGGACGAGTAATAAGCTGAATCGTAGCTTGAGCAGGATAGCTCATTTGTCATAACAAGCCTTAACGCATAATCCACGATTCGCGCGATAGAGTTCCTCGAAAAGAATCGCTTCAGGCGCGCCAATCAGTCGACAAGGAGCTCAATAGCGTCGTCCAATCACTGTGTATCGGAACGACACGCCAAGTACCGGCCAGTAGCGATGTCACCAGTTGATGGACCACTCTTGCAATTGCAATTTTCGTGCAGTTTGGTAGATGTTTTTTCTTCAGATAAAATTTGTTTATTTTAATTACGAATGCACCCTTCCTTTAAAAATGTTTATGTTTTAGCAAATTGCATCAATTTAACATTAAAGATTATATGAGTAAATATTTGCAAAATTGATAAAAAACGTTGGTGATATCTATGTATGAACGGAGGCGCCCTGAGAAATTTTCAAAGAAATCGCAACCTCAGCAGGACAATTGAAGGAAGTTTTGTTGAACTCTTTTTCTTTACAAAGCACTTTCGCGAGCTTCAATTAAATTATTACAATACATTTGTCGCAGAATCGGACTACTTGGGGGATACACACCCATTTGAATACTACAATGATTCGCTGCGTCCCAGTCTTGGAAGCGAGTAACCTTCTTTCTGGTTTTAAAATTCATTTATAAAAATTGATTATTTCATTATAAATGAAAATGATACTAAAATGGGAGGGGCAACCTCCCATACAAACCACCCATTACCATCGAACTGAAATGTAGAACCTAGAAGAATGTGATATCTTAAGTATTTACGAACTGTTGGGGGTGAAATAGTGTCAGCCGTCGTGGATTTCCGTCATGAAATAGGGATTTTGCTAGGGGTTGGAGTGTTGTAGCAGTTGATTTTTATAACAACTAGTAAATAAGTTGGTTTGCTCAAGAATCGTTGTCTCGATGTAAGGTTTATTGAGCTAGAGAGCTGAAATTAAAACTCATGTTTATATTAAAAAAAACTTTTTTGATTTTTGGCCTATTGAACTAAAATTTAGTTTCTAATCAATGTCCAGAAAATGCGTAAGTTTCAAGACCCTGGAGTTGTTGAATCGTATAGTTCCCATACAAATATTTCGGTCTCAGTGTTGAAATGCTCTAAGTGTATGGGTATAGTTAAATCATTAATTAAATATTTCTGAATGCTTTATCACAGAGTGTAGGCAAAGACGTTTTCTATGGGGTGCTTGAAGAATATATCAACTTCAGTATAGGCGAAGTTAAACTTCTTTTCACTTGTTTTGTTTTAATATTAAGAAATTAAATTTAGAGAATCTCTTTTATTATACAATAATTTGCGTTTGTGATTAGTTATCTTTATTTTTGTATTTTGTGTTTTCTTTTTTGCATCACAAGAGTGAATTGTTTTTAGTCTCTATACAAATACTGATATATAGAAAATTGTACATAGTACTTAGTAATAGTCTTTGTGTTTTTCTATCCATATATAAATATAAAATATAGTTAATACATATTAACATTCGCATTTATGAATGTGTCCTCCGTATCTACGTCTCCAATATTTTATATTAATTTTATATTATATTTTTTATTTATACGATACATTGTATGTATTGAAAATATATTAAATAATTTAGGATTATTTTATTATGTAGAAAATAAACCTTAACTTATTTTTATATTATACATACATATATTTTTCTATTAACAGTATAATTGCTTAATTATATCAAACAATAATAATATTATAATATATCTTAATTATACTTTCGTTAGACGATATGATCACTCTTTATATATGTACATATATAGCGCAAATATATGAACAATGATCATATTGTCTACACTAATGTTAATGCTGTATTATACTCGCATATATGTGTATTTTTTTCTTGTATAGTTTTTACACGTATTAATACTCTTGGATAACAAATGTCCTATCTGTCACAATAAAATATATAAAAAACCAAAATAATTTTAATCAGATACAAGTAGTCTGTCAACAAATTTTGGTTTAAAACACGCCTATATCACAAGTATCGCTGATATGCAAATAGACAGACAGACAGGATGATATAAATACTTATGGACAAAGGTATGGTGGATGACCTTGGTAGAGTGTTTCTCTATCAGACTATAAAATTCTCATCTAATTTTTTAATTTATCTTCAATAATAATATTGACATTATCCAAACAGATAGGACGGTATATACATACATATATGGACAAGGAGACGGACGGAGGACCATGCTATATTATAGTTATACTGCCTATTGTTTTTTTTTTTTTTTTTGTTTGTTGTGATTGCTAAAAAGTGATGTGATTTCTTTCTAAGGTGAGCTTAGTGGGGTCTTATAAAATGTTGTTCACAACAATGTTCCTTTTTTTTTTTTGTTTCGTTTGTCATATTTTTGTGATGTTTTTTTGAGACCAAAACTATTTCTTCCATTTTGTACATATTTGTCCTTAGTTTATATAGTAAGTCTATATATTGCTTTATATATATATGTACACGTATATAAATGTAAGTTGATGAAAATGCTTAGTTGGATGGATGGATGTGTGTTTGTCTCTGTTTCTATTACTATTTTGCAAAATAATGATTGCTGGAATATCAAATCTGTGTTAAAATTATTGATCCAATGATCGTAATATTGTGTGTGTGTATGTTTTACTTACTGCAAGACTGACCTAATACAAAAAAAAAAAAAAAAAAAACCGAAAAATTTTACTAGTACATAATGTAAAACATGAAGCATAACGAATATTTATTGTCTACACTAATGTTCATGCTGCATTATACTCGTATATATGTGTATTTTTTTCTTGTATAGTTTTTACACATTATAATACTATTAATGTTTTTTTTTTTTTTTTTTTTTTTGTATATAGGCCTAGCCAGTCTTGCTCTTGCAGTAAGTGAATCAACCGATTACTAATCTAAATCTTAAAAGCTATCTAAGTCAAATAGTTTTTGTAGAACTTCGATGGTCTCTTTGTTGTCGAATTTATACTTCTTTTGAGCTAAGAATAATTTAAATTCTTTTTCCAATAAAGTACGCAACATCAATATTTGATTAGCGTGGTCCTTAGAACATTGGAATTTAATCCAACTGTCGACGCCAATGATGGCAATTTCATTAAAACTATTGCCATTTAATTTTTGGGCTGCAGGGGATTCACAAAGTTCTTTGCATGCTGCACCTTCGCGTAATGCATCAACGTCGTCATCGTTGTTGTCACCTTTGTTAGCGTCATCAGGTTCATCTACATCTTCATTCTCAGCATCTGAGTTTTCACTTTTGACATATTCCACCTTTAATGCATTTGCACATGCCAAGATAACCATTAAAGGTGATATTACCGTGTTACCATTTATTGCAAGCATGTTGCATTGCAACATAGATTTTTCATAGTAAATAACCCAGTCAAAAGGCAGATTGTTTATATAATCCTTTAGAGTTTTCATTCCGGGTGGAGTAAGTGCAGAATTTCGTTGGATGATAATATGCGTTTCATCGCTCGAATGGATTTTTTCTGTCAACCGATTAATATAAACTATATTTGGATATAGGCCAGATGTTAAGGCATATCGAATCATCTGCAAATTATTCTTGAATTCATTACATGTGCTACTGATTGCAAAGCAACGTTTGACCTTTTCAGATAAATGAGACCGGGTTCCAAAGAATTGTTCCATGATATTTTGTGAGAGGAAATATTTCTCACAAAACTCTCTAAGAGTTTTTGGATTTTTTTTCGCCTCTATATAGCTTTTATATAAATTTATGATTCCGATTTGATCGCTTTGGGTTTCCTCACTAAATGATTTGCGTTGAAACGAAGCTCTTCGTTGTTGTTGAGGATCGATTGTTAGGATAAACGGGTCCTTGACCGAATAATAGGAAACAATTGTCAATACCGACTCATAGCAGCGTAAAAATATACTGTAAATCAAACACTTGCCCAGTTGCACATCAATTGGTAGGTCCGCAATGCATTTGCCCAATGGAGTGACACTTTCGTCATCATTGAAAACACCAAGTATTTTCAATTTTTTCGTTGCGTTTTCAATATATATAATGTTGGGTTGATTCAAAGCTTGAGACAAATATTCCGAAACAGATATACTTGGCCGCAAGATTTTTGCAAACAAACATATCTCCGTCAGCGCAACACGGAGGAATTCCGGTGTGGTATATTCAGTCATGGAATCAAATTGCTCTTGGGAATACAAACGGTAACATACACCGTTTTGTCTACGTCCCGCTCGTCCAGCACGTTGAAATGCATCCGCCTTTGATATCCAAACTGCTGACAATCGACTAGAATCTGTCTTTGAATCATATATTTTCATTTTGATCTTTCCCGAATCGATGATATAAACCAAATCGGGTATTGTTATAGACGTCTGACCAATATTAGTTGACAGAATAATCTTTCGATTCTCTGTTGGAAGCAGGGCTTTGGTTTGATCATCTGCACTCATGTTACCATGTAAAACGTATAACGTAAAGCTGTCACGTGGAAATGTATTTATTAGTAGTTCACTCTGTTGTTGTATATCAGCATAACCGGGTAGAAAAACCATTATGGCACCCTTGCTATGCTTACTGTTGCGAAAAAGACCCTCGATGAGTGATAAGATTAAATCGTGATCAACGTCAAAATTATTGTCAAATGATCGCATATAAGCCTCCAATTTCTTTTCTTTAGGAGTTGGCTCAAAATCCGGAACTCGTTCCACCAAATTCGAACAGCAATCATTAAGATTTTGTTTAGCATATTCATATGCCTTTCTACCATATATATCCCTTATTTCAATACTTGCGCCATATTTTAAGAATCGCTCAACAAATATTGGATTATTCAACTTACAAGCAACCATCAGTGGTGTGGCCCCACAGCTTGAATGAGCATAATTGATCGGGACGCCTTCATTTGCGACAAAGTATTCCAATTGCTCTAAAGGATTAGAATGCACACGTTTGCTACAGTATGGTTGAATCACTGATATAATTGTATCATCGACATCTGATTGCATTTCTTTGGTTAACTCTGTTTCACGAGTTAATTGTTTTGAATCTGATGACGCAAACTGTAGATTATTGCGTGTGCCAAGTGCATTTAAATATTTGCGCATTACATCTGTTTCGTAACCGGTATTCAAAAGTATATCCTCCAGATGATATGTTTTAACATCATAACTTTGACCAGGCACCGTGATCACTGGACAACCACCGAAGTAGGCTGATAACAAATTCAGATCCATAGTTGCCGACATTAAAATCACACGAAAGTTGGGATTTCGTTTTAATTCCTCTTTAATTGTGATTAGAGTAAAATCAGTATCCTTATCACGTTCATGGATTTCATCTATAATCAAATGAGTGAAGTTAAACAATTTTTCTGAGTCTTTATTCATTATTGCACGCAAGAAACTGCCACTTGTTGTATACAGCAAACATGTTGATTTAGTTGAGTTACCTGCAAAAAATTTACAATTCATCCATCATCTTTAATTGTATATATGAATAGTTTACTTACTTTTTAGATGTACCTGATAGCCAACAGTGTAACCACATCTTTCGCCACGCTCTTCAGCAACACGTAATGCCACTGTAATAGCAGCAATTCTTCGTGGTTGAGTCACAACAATATGACATGGTGTATTAGAATAGTGAGATCCTTCTAAGATATATTGTGGAATTTGTGTTGTCTTTCCAGAACCCGTTTCTCCGTTAACAATCACAACCTAAATATGTATAAAATCCAATATTAGAATTATAAAATATACACAATTGTCATTGAATATGTGTATGTAGTCATGATTAAAATTTAGTTAAGTGGTCTCAACTACCGACTTACAAAATTCCAGTCAATTGCTACTTTCCAATCTTCAAGTGTCATTTTGTGTATTAATTTTGTGACACTATTTACAGTTTTTGTTGCATCCTAACCGACTAAATGCATGAAATTGAATCCTTGAGCTATGCAAGTCTTATAGTTTATTCATAACATATGCAGCAAATCTCTAGATGAATTCTAGTATATATGGGAGATACCCCAACCCCTAGTTGGTCGATTTGACTGATTACAAGAGATGTATAGCGCCTATAACAAAAACCTATAGTGTCTAAATTTCAGTTCAATGATCCAAAAAACAAAAGTTTTTCGAATAAGAACCTGAATTTTTTGTTGTCTTTGTATGGAAGGTACCCTCCCTAGTCGTCCGATCAAACTGAAATTTCGACAATATAAGTTCCTGATATATAGCCATCAACCACTCAAATTTCGTGGGATTACTGGATCGTATAGCTGAAATACAAATCAAAATGTTTCTTGTATGGGGACCCCTTTAAGAGTTTGAAAATATTTTAGTTTTAATGTTTGTTGATAATGCCCGGATTGAACACATTCTGTGAAAATTTCAACTCTCTAGCTATTACGGTTCATGATATGACCCGAGGATGGAGGGATAACGAAGTCTCTACAATATTGTTCCGTTTGGTACCCTTTGGGTACGGAACCCTGAAAAAAGGCTGCCAAGTAACTAACTTTCTTTATTCATTTAGAAATCACAAAATTGAAACTGAAAGATTCTCAGTTGTGTGAAGCATTAAACGCTCGGAAATTTAAACTAATACTATGTGATAGAGTTTTAGATATAATATGTCCATGGAATGAAACCGAATGATAAATAAAAATAATTTTAAAAATCTTGCTCAAGAGTACTGAATACGTGCGAGGATGATTTGCTATAGGCACTAAAGGGTATTGATTGCAAAACCAGGTTATTAGCATTGTAAGTTCTCCAAGAAACTCATGCGCTATTAACAGAAAGACATTAATCCAAACACAATCTCGTGTTTTTAAGCATGGAATGCAGATGTCTAAATACACACATATGTATGTACATTCCTTCTTTTTATGATGACAAGGTCATTATCGTTGAGTATCTTCTCTTAATGTTTTGCTATTTTCTTTAATTGTTTAATTAATATCCAATCACAATCTCTTGGCCGCCGTTCTAATAATGATATCTTCTTCATCAGCAGCAAAACAAAACAAATTATACTTATTAACCCAATTCTCAATTACAAATTGATTTTAATTTGTGTGTTTCCCTTCTATAGCAAACTGATTGACCGATTTCAATGGTTTCGTTACAAAGGAGTTCATTTTTATATACATGTTGGCATACGAGATGCGAGGTAAGTGTAGATCGAGTCTTTATAAAGAAATTAGATATAGTCAAGTGCAGCAAAGTATTCATAGTAGTGTGTACAAGATGTTTTGTTTTTGTATCTCGATCGAATACTTGTGACGACATGTTTTCACAGTCATCAATATTTTAATTCTGCTTACTTACCTTATGTGATTGGATTAAGTCTAAGAATTCTTTTCGTTTATTGTATATTGGTAATCTCATTCGTTCACGATTGATATGATCATTTGTACGAGTTATTGGTGCTGGCGGTACAATACAATGTCCAAATACATCAAATGTATTATCATTACGTGGTTCATTGTTGACAATATCTACTGTTGTTGGCACGTCCCCAATGAGTTTAAGTTGTTTTTTTATTTCATCGGAATCTAACACAAGTTCGGTATCAGGTGAAATTGTTAAATGGACACCTTTGGTTAAATTTTCATTGGAAACGCGACGTCGCGTAAGGTATAGGACACGGTTGTCACTGCTACCCTTACTTTTCGACTTTAAGCCATGCTTGGCAGCAAATTGATGCATAAATTTCCTTGCCATATTCGATAGATTGCCAAGAACGAGTTCATCTTCGTTTCCGTTTAAGAATTTTCTCCCAGTTGCCAACAATGCCACGCGTTCTTGTTCGGTCATGTAGGCATTGTCAACAGTGTCATGTAGTTCGTTTTGGCTTGTGCTCGCATTGTTGTTGCTTGCATTGAGATTTTTCTTACCGCCACTGCGAATCGGCTGCTGTGGCTTACGTTGCTCCGGCGCCGGCTTATTGGAGTTTCCTTCATACTGCTTTTCCAATTGTTGCCGACGGCGTCCGTTTTTCAAGATATTCGACATTTGTTGTTATTGTTGTTGTCGTACCCTTTTGTTTTACAAATGTTCGAAAAAAAAAAATTATAAGCGACGCGCTGCAATAAAACCAAAAAAAACAAAAACCAACTTACCAAAATTGCAAAAAAAAATTTTTCTTTATCGAATTCTTTATTCTTCGACTATATTTTCACAATTTTACACAAATAATTATTTAAGTTTTAGTATTAGTTCACAAAAAAAAAAAAAGGTTAAAAAAAACTCTCCAGTTTACAGTCACAAACGGCCGAATACGTCTGCTCCATCCAATAGTTAATATTCGACAAAAGCATTCACCGCTGACTTTTTACCGAATACCTCGAACGAATGCGACACATACACGAAGAAAACTTTAAAGGTCTTTTAAGACGATCAAGTTCTTTCTCCGTTTCAGTTTCATTTCGATTAATTGTTTCTTTTTACATAATAGACCAACTTTCAAAGTTGTTAATTGTTTCCGTACATCATTGAATACTGTTTGTCTTATTTATTTATTTATGTAAAACTTCTTTGGTATCGGTAGGGTGAAATTTTTACATTTTCGTCAACGTTCGTTCGGACGTTCGATAAGAGCTGAGACTGAGACTGACCATGTAAAAAGCCCCTTTCGTTTGCCGAAACAGTGTTGAAAGCTTCTCATTTCATGCTTCCTTTCCTCCCCTCTGTTTTGTTCGCGTCTGCTCGAAATGCTATTCGACCAACAACAATTTTTTGCTCTATCATATTCCTTTCCTCCCCTCTTTTTTTGTTTGCGTCTGCTCGAAATGCTATTTGACCAACAACAATTTTTTACTCTATCATGTTTCCATTGGAAATTTGCAATTGCATATGTATGTGATGTGCTGTGACACACATCCATCTAAACACATGTATAATATTATTATTGCCGCCAGATATAGCGTCTGTGTGAGAGATGTTAGAAATATGAAAATGCATTTATGCAGTTTAATGTTTATTTATTTATTTTATTTTCATAAATGAATTTTATAAAAAGAAATAGATTAATTACAAATAGGTTCCCACACTTATTTCGAACTAAACTAAAAAATTCAAATGCCTGTCCATATTTTGTAATTACCTTTTCTTGGTTTTTTTTTTTTTTTTTTTTGTTGTAAAGAAGGTAGACGTGGCCCAATTAGATTGCCTTAAAGCCCGCCTAATTTCCTTTGAGTCCTCGTGAAGGCCACTAGAGCCCAAAAAGAGCTTTTGCCCCCCACTTAGGGAACCTATGCTATAAATACAAATCTTCTATTAACAACCTCTTTAAGTAAAATTTACATGGTGGAATGTGAATTTGCGTGTTGGGTTCCCGGTTAGATATGAGTTAGGAAACGAAATACCTTGTCTTGCATCACATATGTATGTATCTACCTGGAAACCATGATGGAGAATAAAAGACTAGCTTGACTTTAACTGAGCTTAGTAATAATATTCTGGTGGGTAACTGATGCAAACTCAACACTCTCTCAAATGCAATTTTTTCCGACCCAAATAAGAATACTGCGAGTGATGAGACAAACAGCTTTGAATGCTTTTCCTAATCTTCCCCTTCTCGTGCTGAAATTTGAAAATTCTCCAAAAATTTAACAAACATAAGTACATAAGCACAAACATAAATGGTTTAAGTTTTTGACCAATGCCGACCTTTTCTAATAAAATAAGTTTTACTGCACACCTTTTTCTAATTGTAATTCCAATGTGACAATGAGTTCGAGATGATAGCATGATATCCAATATATTTAATGCATATACAAAAGCAAGTCTCGTTTTTCAAACCACGTTGTGGTGCTCTAATTTCTTTATACTTTATTTCGACAATTTTTCAATTGTAGCATAGGTTGGCAAACATCAGTCCAACTATAATTTATAATTTCAAAACCAAGGATAGTAAGGAATTACAAAAGCGTCCATACAACCTAATATACTGTCTTAATATAAGTCGCCTCTCCAATACATATGTTGTGTATCCTGTTGAAGATACAAAGAAGACTCTGTCGACATACATATCACCTCGGCACCTCGGCCTCATGCTCAGCTACTTGACACAAACTGCCTTTAATCTTATATTCTTCTCTGCGAAACAATTGATCAATTGGGGCTTCATCCAATATTCTCTTTATACATGCAGAATAGAATATGATTTGTTTACAAAAAAACATATGTACTTGTATAAATATATTTATATTTATATGAATATTACTAAATATTAAAAAATTTAAATTTTCTTTCAATAAACTAATATGAATTCACATAAAAAAAAAGATTGCTTTAAACTGATGCTGATGATCATTTCTTTGAATTAGAATCTTTATGCTCCTCCGCATTCTCTTCACTATCACTATCATTGTCATTTGTATCTTCGTTATCTCCAGCATCTTCAGAGCTCAACTCCCACTCATCCTCATCGTCATCATCGTTTTCATTTAATTTCAATTGCTTGATTTTTTCAAGTAATTCCTCGCGTGTATGTGGTATGCGCTTCGGTACTTTAGGCTTTGCTTCTTGTTCTTCGTCTTCTGTCTGTTGTTCGGTGTGTTTATTATCGTCCTCACCAACAGCATCATTGCCTTCTTCCATTTTCTTGCCCTTTTTCATATAACGCAGGAATGCACGTCGTTTGCGTTCAGAGAATGATTTAATTAAGCGATCCATTTCAACTTGCAATTGTTGTTGCTCTTGTGGTGTTGGTTCTGGTGCTTCGATGGCAACCTCATTACCACTTTTTAGGCATTTAGCACAAACGCGATCCTTGGATGCACAATCCCGGCAAATCACATGGTAGGCTTTACGTACATTGCGCTGCTGGCAGCGGGCGCAAGTCTTGGCCTGCGACAATGGTTTATATTTTTTATATTTGATTTTCCATTCGATGACATCTTTGCACCGCTGACAAACTGTTGATACATGCAGGGAATTGAGTTTTATTTGCTGTGGCGTTTTGTCGTGTAAATCATTTTTAAAGACATATCGATTCTTGTGTTTTTGGGCGCGTGTGCGCTGCACATTACCACGTTGTGAACTCATTTCATATTTGTTTAATTACTAAAAATACGAAAAAACATTTAATTTTTTATAATCAAATTCAATCATTAATTTCCAAATAGCTTACGAATTTTAATTTCCAACAAAATCGAAATAAACACAAAATTTATAAATAAATATTAATACAGCATGTGCGATATTTTATGTTTGTCGTTCGCAGTGTATGCGAACATAGAATTTTTCTTTGCAGCCCTGATTCAGTGGCGCCATATGTTTAGATGCATGCCACTGCTGCCAACTAATTTTTTTTTTGTCATTGTGACCAACTAAATCAATTTTTCGAGGGTACACGTTACTTTTCGAGGGTACACGCTATTTCTTCATATTAGTTAGTACATAATTGTCATGCTGAAGGAAGAAGTTAGCATTTAATATTGTTGTTGTTGTTGTTGTTGTCGGGACAGGGCCAAAAGCTTAAATCAAAGATGACGGCGTCATTTAAGCAGGTTCACTACGGATGCTGTGCGCCAATTATATATCCTTGGACATAATGGTGACGCGTTTGGCGTGAATGGCGTACAAATTGGTGTCCTCGAACAAGCCAACCAAATACGCTTCAGATGCTTCTTGCAAAGCGCCGATTTGATAATCTGGATTCTTTGCTGAACCGATACTGTTTTATACTTAAAGGCAATGAATAATAAAAATCCTCGACTGACTCGTTGGCCCAGAGGTTTGCGGTGGGCTGACATCCCAAGAGTCGCGGGTTCGATTCCCGCTCAAGGCAAGTCTGGTCCTCCACTTTTCTAAATTCCTCCATTCCTTGTTACCTTTCCCCTGAGCTGAAGGCCTCTATCGCTATTGCCCATATTAAATACTGGGTTATAATTTGTAATTGTTCTAATAAATAAATAAAAAATAAATAAAAATCCACCCATGAGACACATGAACTCTTTCAATAAGGTTTACAGTTTCTTGTGGCGCTCAGTTTTCTTTGAAAATGTTATATGTATAATAAAATGCAAGCATTCAGAATCGGAGAATCGACCTACAGCTTAAGGAACTCAATGTTTCTGCGTGATAGGATAATCAACGGCATGCGTAAATTTGAATATATTGGAATGAAAAACTTTTTTGCTTTTACCAAAATTATAAACATGATAATTTATTGGTTTCACGTTACATCGGCAAAGCAATACTTCCAAAAAAGTCTTGGGAATACAATTTTCCCTAGTATAAAGCATAGGTAAAAGTGATGCAAGCTGCCACTGGTGAAACACCCGAATCATTTTCCATTTAATTGCAATAAATCAATCTCACAATTTACCATTGTGTCAGTAATGTAGTAAATATTTGCAAAATTGATAAAAAATTTTACGTTGGTGATGTCTATGTATGAACGGTTGCGCCCTGAGCAAAATTTTCAAAGAAATCGCAACCTCAGCAGGACAATTGAAGGAAGTTTTGTTGAACTCTTTTTCTTAACAAAGCACTTTCGCGAACTTCAAGACAATGTACTTTGGGATGAATAAAGTTAGGTATGTTTTTTTGAAAAATTCAATCAAATTATTACTGGTCTTTCCATTATGTATAAGTCATCCAGAAGCTCAGTACAGAGATTTTCTGTTTAGATTTACAAAGTCTTTCTCCGAAACACCCACTTCCGCCGGAACCTAACTAGTACCAGTTGCTCCTTACATACATCTGCGATATAACTGCGAAGGGAACAGTTATTTAGCTT
Organism: Amiota minor; assembly: GCA_037043295.1. Classification (NCBI taxonomy): domain Eukaryota; kingdom Metazoa; phylum Arthropoda; class Insecta; order Diptera; family Drosophilidae; genus Amiota; species Amiota minor. The sequence goes on from JBAMAW010001075.1 coordinate 114,360, forward strand.
GTCAACTAGCATAAACTACTGAGTATCGTTAAAATGTCACAAACAAAATTTTATTATCGACTTACATGGCGTTGCATATATATACATATATGACTAATACAAGCAAATTGATATAATAGTTTTGAAAGGTTGTGATCTTATTAATGTAATATTGAATTAAAAAAATTTATGTTCTTTTGTTGTTTGATGATCAAGCAAAGAAATGCATTTTAATAAATTTAATTTTTTTTAAATTCATTTATAAAAATTAATTAATACATTTTATAAATGAAAATAATACTATAGAAAAATAGGGAGAGGCAACCTCCCATGGGTGGTTTACCCATTACAAATCAGGTTCTTATTTTGAAAAATTTCTTTTTTTGATTTTTGTATCATCGAACTGAAATGTAGACACGACAAGTTTTTGATATATTTATTATAAGTTACGTGTGCTTAGAAGAATCTGATATCTTAAGTATTTACGAACTGTTGGGGGTGAAGTAGTGTTAGCCGTCGTGGATTTCCGTCATGAATTAGGGCTTTTGCTAGGGGTTGGAGTGTTGTAGCAGTTGATGTTTATAACAAATAGCAAAAAAATTGGTTTGCTCAAGTGTCGTTGTCTCGATGTAAGGTAGAATTTTTAACGAACCATGGTGCGCCCGATATACGTCGCTGAGCTTTGTTTTGCATTGCTTTTATTCTTCTGATATTGTAAGGGGCAAGCGTCCCCCAGATTTTCATGCCATGTAACCAAATGGGTGTCATTACTTGTCTCTATTGTCTCAATTTGGTATATGTATGCTAAATGTTCACTTCTGTTCCAGTGTAGACCAACGAACATTCCATGGGAAACTAGTTGTGTCAATTACGAAATACTACAAATTATTATTACCGTCACGTGGTTTTGGAAACTTGAGAATCTGCATAACTAAGGAAAGACATAATATATATACATAGTAAATGTTCTTAAATAAAGTGATATAGAAAAGAATCAACCATTAAAAATAAGTTTCATCAGTCTCCACATATTCAAGTGAAAGAATCTTATAGTTCTTTGAATATGAACACGACTTTATCTTTAATAATTAAAAACATATACAATTATTATATACAATTTATATTAAAACTCTTCATATGAACCGACTAAAAACATTCTCGAGTCATGACCGCAACAATCTTCTTCTGTCATCTGTCCTTATTGTCTTACGAATAACATCTATGCAAAATAAGATTTCTCAGAGATTATGGAAAAGTGACATATCTTAGAAACACGAGTTCACAGTCAATTTCTGTATAGAATCAGGTAAAAGAAATTTAAGTCTTTGATTATATCTCCTTCTATGGTATAAAATTGATTAACTTACTTATAAAGTACAAAATTTGGTAAATAAGCAACGTGTTCGTGTCATAATCCAAAGTAATCCGTACATGAATACATTTTATGATTTGGTTTTATTGTGTACTTATGTTACTGATTTGTTGCCAAACAGGCTTTACGAAACTGATTTTTGAAGATAACATATCATTGCCGCATTTTTTTTTTTTTGAATTTCTTTTTTAAGCTTTCCACCGAAACTCCTCGAAGAATTGAATGAGGTCTTACAAGTATACTGTCTTTGCCTCCTTCATCAAGTTTATCAAAAAACTTCTCCATCCTTTTATTATTATCTGCTTTTACTAAATCAACAAACATCAATTCTGTATTGGTGTCTCTAAGAGTTGAATGAGGGTTTACGAGTAGACTGTTTTGACCTCCTTCATCCAGTTCGCCAAAAAAATTCTCCATCATTTTTTTAGTTTTTTCTTTTGCTAAATCAACAACTCTGGGTTTTGGTTTGAATTTCATTTCTTCAATTGCGGTAATCTTTTTGTAGTCTGCGTTGTAATAAGGCGTATTTTTTATGTCTAATTTATAGACCTCATCCAGCCTAGCGTTTTTATTATCATGTTCTCTTTTGGCTAAGCCGATCAATTTTCGGTGGGACGGTACTAACGAATTAAAATATATGTTCGGATAATTGCCTTTCTGATCTTCTTTTTTCGGTGTTGCAAGATTTTCTGTCATCATTAACAAAATCTTCTGCTTCCTGGTACGTGGCTTTGTGGCCACGTCAGATTTAGTCGTTACCTTGCACTCCTTCCCATCACCACGTTTATTACTTTTCCTAAATGCAATGATTTCCTTAAGTTCCTCACTGAGAGGTAAAAGCGTATTCCTTATTTCTTCTGATACATTTTTTGCCAATAGATGTTTTTGTTTTGATTTGCGGTCATAATATCCCGTATACAAATCATACAGAGGACGGTTTAAGGCACCAACAGTGGTGATTTCGGTGTTGTCAATTCCGTGTTTGCTTCTTTTGTTCTGTTTGGTAACAGATATGGCAGAAACAGCACGCGGTGGTGCTGTGATTTTTGCCATGTTGCGATGCACCGGTCCAGTCAAGCACCGGACTGCTCTTGATCTGTAACTTAAAGTTTTTAAGCTCATATCGTTTACTATAGAATTTATGCAATAACACGTGTGTAATATAAGAAATAAAAAAAAAAACCGACAACTGTATTTAACAAAACTTAAAATGGAAATGAAATACTTCAATTTTTTTGTGACATTAAATACAAATGATAAAACACAAAAAAAATATAAAATAAAATCCTACACAAGAATAACAAAGATAACTTAGATCTCATGTGGGTTGATTCCCGGACATTTGGCGAGCTGCACACACTCTTTTAATTCAATGGGTACTAATATCCCTACACCCTTCCTGTAAAAACTGAAATTTAAATTCATAAAATACAAAATGTAGAAGATTAAAAAGGAGAAAAAGAAAAAAAAAAAAAATTAATGAAAAAAGAATTGCTGAACTGTTATGGGATCTCTATATGCCTTTGTCTGCCTCTAGTGAGTCGAAAGGGCACCAGCAACTTCTTCAACTTTTTAATTTCTAACACATTGCAATATATCCAGATCTCATCTGTGTCTGTGTTTATGGTTTTGTTATTCGAATACAAGAAATAAGTCAGTAAGTTTATCTATATAATTGTAATTTTTTAGGGTTCCGGACCCAAAGGGTATCAAAAGGGACCCTATTGCAGAATCTTCGTTGTCCGTCCGTCCGTCCTCCGGTCATATCTCATAAACCGCAATAGCTAGAAAGTTGAAATTTTCACAGAATGTATTTTTCTTTTTTTTCTCTTTATTTTGAAAACGTAAAATCAACTAGAATGTTTTAAAGCATTTGTATCATCAATTTTGAGAAAGAGTCATGTGTGCTTAGAAGAATGTGATATCTTAAGTATTTACGAACTCTTTTTGGGTGAATTTTCGTCATAAATTAGGGCTTTTGCTAGGAGTTGGAGTGTTGTTGCAGTTGATATTTATGACGGCTAGTAAATAAGTTGGTTTGCTCAAGTATCGTTGTCTCGATGTAAGGTAGAATTTTTGACGAACTATGGTGATCCAGCGATATACGTCGCTGGACTTTGTTTTGCATTGTTTTCATTCTTTTGATATTGTAGAGAGCAGTTGTCCCCTAGATTTTATAACAATGTAGACAGAAAAGTACCAGTACTTGTCTGTGTATAAGCAGTTTGTTTTTGATCCGTAGGTTGCTTTTCGCCCACAGAAGCCAGTCTATATATTTTCTTTTTTTTCGATAGCATCACGCAGTGATATTAGACGTTTGTCCAAAACCAGACCAAAGTATCGAATTTGGTCAACTTAAGGTATGATGCTATTGTTAAGGTATATTACTGGCCAAGCTTCCCGCCTTAACGTGTACGTGCTATTTGAAAACTTAAAATATTAACAATTCATAAATTATACCAACTTTATACGAGTTCTAGGCCATTACCATCCATCATAACTTCTTACTAGAAACCTATGTGCCATATTAATGTTCTCTATAGCGATGCCATACCCTAAGTAACATATGCATGCAGATCATATAATAAAATGAAATAGAGATATTAGACATCCATACTTTATTTCCGAAAGTGTTTTAAGTTTTTCGCGCAGAGCGCATCTGCTGTTCAAACTGTCGATTGAGAATAGCTTTAGATTGCTGGTATTTGTATAAATCTCACTCCTATTAAAATTATTACAATTATATTAAATACATGAAATCCTCTTACTTTTAGGCATTTCAGCAGTCTGACGACTTACATATGTAATTAATAAAACATACCCATGCTGCCTTACCATGCGTGATCTCAAGCAATGTCTGCTCGATCTGTTGCGCTCTGGTGGCATCTCAGTGGGTGACAGCAGCACGGTTGGTGGTAATGGTTCCAATAGCAGTGGAACAATTCAAACAAATTCAAAGCAATCACATCACCACCATCAGAAACCCAAAAAACTACATGAATATACCGCTGCGGATTGTAATGCGGCTTTTTTGCGCAAATACCATGAATTGGGCGCCAACAAAACAGTTGCAATTGCCGGTGGCGCTCCTGTTAACATGGGCGGCAATATCATCTATTTCAATGAGAATTTATCGATGACGAGCAAATACAATATGCGACATTTTCCTTTGGCACGTTATCCATCCTGCCCATTGGGTAGCTTCAGCATGAGTTGTGATAGTCTTTCACCCATCATACAAGGTTCGACGAGAGCCAAAGCGCCTTATGCAAATAAAATAAATATGACTATGGTGACGCCAACAAAACACAAACTTGGTGTGTGTATGAATGCTAATGGCAACATTGCTAGTGGTGGTGGTGACCATGGTGATGGTGATGGTGATGGTGATGATGATGTCGAAACAAGTGAGAGTGAAAATTATCCATTCACATCTGAAGGAGATCGTGAAATGCTAATCAATGAAACTTGTCCAATAAATGCTGCCTCTTTACATCATCACAAAAAGGATAGGAAAGTTATTGGTGACGGCGAAGACGATAATGACGACGACGATGATGATGACGATGATGAAGAAGATGATTATGATGATGATGAGCATGATGCAATGACTCATGAAGACTCACAATTGGATTCATTTTGTACACTTTGCACCTCCACATTTAGTTACAATAAATGTTGTCGTTATTGTGAGAATTCACTTTGTGGTTCGAAATGTAATTCGGAGCGTGGCTCACGTGCCTCGCGTCATAGTAGAATTGATTGTAAACCAAATGGTTTGACCCTTCATAGTGGCAGTGGCAGTAATAGTAGCAGCAACAGTGGTGGCTCTAAGCTGCTTCAACGTACCTTCGGCAATCTCAGGTGAGTGTGAAAAATTACATTTTATTTTACAAAATTCAAAATGTCAACGACATCACTTTGTTTATGTTTAAAGTGATTATATCTCATTATTATGATTGATCGATTGACTGAGTGATTGATTGTCTATTAGAAAATTATTAAAGCTAATTATTCTCACTCTCCTTTTTATCACATTGTAGTGGATCTATTAACACTGTTTATGTGTCTCTCTTTAGGATTTATTGGTCATACTGCTTACTACAATATATTTTAATTACTTCATTTCATTGCATAAAAGATCGGGCGATCATTTGAAGAGTGCATTGATCATCTCGATCAAATCGATATCTTTGATCTTGAATTTGCTTTAAACACATTATCCAACGCTAATGAGCAATCCACTTAACTCGGTTGCACATTGAACTCAACTCGACGCTTTACTTACATACACAGATACAATAGTATAACAATAGATGTATTAGTTTATTATCATTTATTGAGTTTTCAACAACAACTTTCTCCTGTATCTTTTATCTCATTCCTTTTCTCTCTTCAGATACTACAAAACGATTGCAACTATTTCCCCAAATATTGTATGTACATACAAGTATGTAAATTAAGTACAAAAATCATTTGATTATCAAAAAAAAAAAAAAAGAAAAAAAAAAAGAAAAGGACCATTAAATCTTGAAGTTTCTTTAATATTCTAATTAATACCAGCAGCTAATAAAAATAAGATTTAGTTGATTTTACTTTTGTATACACTGCACTTCAGTAAATTCAAGGGGATTGAAAAAAATTCAAATCAAATTTCTGTTTATTAGTGCGAGGGACAAAGACATCGCTTCATCTCATTATACTTAGTAATACACCTCTTTTTCTTATTGATGTCACAAACATTTGCTGAAATTTAATATACTCGTATATACTTTCTTAGCAATAAATACATGATGAGATATTTATAAACAAAATTTAAAGACATTAACAATAACAATGACTTTTGTAAGAAAGACAAGAACTTGAAAACAAGTCTTTAGGCTTCTTTCTATCCATTTTCTCATATTCTTCTTTTGTTGTTTTTAATGGATTTATTTTGATATATGTAAATACAAATAAACCGTTATACACACTTTTGTAATTTAGTTTTGTATTGTCATTTTTGAACATGTAACATAAATAGATGATGATGCTAATGATGATGATGATGGTGAAGAAGAGTCGGAAAGCATCCAACACCTTCAATGTGAATCACGTGTACTTTTTAGAAGCTTTTCCTTAAAGACCAAGAAAATCTGAAAATTTTTTACTCAGCGACTTTTCTTTGACTACTCTACCATTGATTCTCCTACTCCCCCTCTACTTTCAGGCAATAAGGCCTCATTTAGAAATGAACTCGAGGTCCCATATCATACCCTAAATCAATGATAATGATAATCAGATGCCAAGTAATAAAAAAAAAAAATCTTTATATATATAATTCTTCTGTGAGTGTGTATGTCACTGAACTTCTCTTAAACGACTGGACCGATTTTGATGAAATTTTTTGTGTGTGTTCAAGGGGATCTGAGAATGGTTTAGATTCACAATATACATATATAATTAAGTATTATTATTTAAAAAAGAATAAAAAAAAATTGCTATGCCCCGGGTGAGGCTCGAACTCACGACCTTAAGATTATGAGACTTACGCGCTGCCAACTGCGCCACCGAGGCATATACGAACAATATTGGAAAACAGCATTGTCAATATGTGAAACAAATACATTATGTAAGTTAAGGCATAGTTCAGATTCAACATCTACATTTGAGAAATTATTCCACGAGCCTCGGTGGCGCAGTCCGATTGGCCGTACGACGTCGGGCAGGATACCCTAGTATATATATATATAACAAATTTCTAAACAACATGATCAATGTAGTTAGGGCTTAAAGCATCTACAATGATTACTACTATAGCCATGGGTCCAAAGATATATAACATCTTATATGAAACTGTCCACTATACGAGAAGAAGGAATTCGCTACTTTGATGCATCATTTTGTAGTAATCTTTTGGACCTTTTAGCGATCAATAATATTCTTAAACGGGTTTAATTGGGGTATCATAAGCAGTCCTCCCTTTAGTATTAACAGATAGATACTCCATTAGTTGTATCATTGTACATACATTGCATAAAACTTATCATTTTCATTAATCTTGTTCTGATCTATTATACCTCAGTGGCTGTTAAATTGTGGACATTTATTTGGTCATTAAAAGTTATTATTTTTTTTCAACGAATTTCACTTTATTTGATGGAGTCATTCTTCCGATTAAATTTAAAAAATTATTTCATTCCAATGTTGGAACTCCAATTTTCAAGTACTTTATCCACAAAGTTTCCTGGTCAAATTAGGAATTTTCGGTGGGATTGTTCTGTTTAAGCTTATAAATTTATAAGGGATTATCGACATAAACTTTATCTTTAGAAAAACGTCCAGCGGCTTCAAATTGCAGCTGCAACAAGGGCAATATACTATAAAATGGATAATCACAGGATTGTTCAATCTTCGTTGAAAAAATTAACTTTTGTCCAGCACTTGGTGGAGCTCCAGACTCTACAATTGTAAAGTACAATAATCACTATGTATAAATGTATCAGGACCATGCATCTCACTAGTTATTTCACATACTGGCCTTCAGATCCGCAGAAGATCCCTGATGTACTGGACATTGCCTTCAGCAAAGGCATCGACCATACCAAAATATCCACTGCACCATTCCATAACCTATGTTCGGATCACTCACCCGAACTAATAATCTTCAATGTATCCATTGTCGTTGTACCCAGACCTGCCAGAATATTTAGAAGAGGTAACAACGTGAACTTATACCGAACCTGGCTTGAACACACAGTTGCTCCAGACATACAGCTCAAGTCTGGCCTCGACATTGAATCAGGGATAGAAAAGCTGGCAATAAACATCCATGAAACTGCATGCCCACAATTTAAGAACCACTGAGATATAGAAGACCATAAAAATGTATGTATGTAGTTGGGTTGTGGTCAGCGTGGAAAAATTTTGTTCAAAAGGAAATCAGCGAAAAAAAAAAATGTAGTTTAACCGATGGTTCGCTGACTACATACATAAATTTGAGAACATCTGCTATATTTAATGTTCATGATCTTGTATGAGTTTTGCCACTTTATGCCTTCTCAACATTTTTCTTATTGTCTTAACGTACGTTAAGCTTTAGCCTTCGTTAAGTTGCGGTCTCGCTTCGCTCGTTCGTTCGTTGGTTCATTTATTTATTTGGTTTGGTTTGGTTTGGTTTGGTTTGGTTTAGTAAGTGACTCTCTCACTTCAAAATTTCTTCTTCATTATTTTCGCGCTTATTAATTTCTATGTATATACATAAGTATGTATTTGTGTGCTTGTGTATCTGTGTGTCTTATGCATTTTTCATTTCATTTTGTGGTTGGTCTTCACAAGCATTTTACGTTCAAAGTTTTGCCCGCTCAGTTGCGAGAGTTCACTTTGTTTTGAATTCAAACGTCTGTTGACCATTGTTCGAGTTGCACGTGGTGAAATGCTTTCTTTCTGCCTTTCTTCACAAAATTTAATAAGCCAATGTATTTTTTAAAGTGACTATTTCTTTATTTTGTTTTGTTTTGTTTTGTTTTTTTTTTTTTTTTAAAGTAAATAAATAAATAAACAAAGAAACATAGAAACTTCGAAATTAATGTAAACTTAAAGACGAGGAGGATACGCGCAAAAATCCTATTGAAAAACCAAAAAAAAAAAAAAAAAAAAACAAAAGTCTGTATATTTAAAAAATATACAATAATTATATTTTGTTTATCTCTCAATCTGAAAATCTGAAGTGCATGTTCAATGTGGAATCACAATAATTTAAAAATAATAAGTAATAAAACCATTTTTTAAATTTATAATTTTGTGCTTTGTGGTGTTTTAAAATATTTTCTAAGCAAACTATAAAATATCATGCAATTGAAATAAAAATCTTATATATATAGAATACATGAATGTATTTATATGAAATACTCGTAAATATACCATTTCAGGTGAGTAGCATTCAAATTCTGGTATAATTTACAAAATTATAAAATATTTGCTTCGAAAACAGACACCTCTTCTCTTTTGTTTTAGTACAGATATTTTTAGTTAAATATTTCATAAAAAACCCATAAATATTTGAAAATATTAGAAATTGGAAAGAAAAGTTTTATCTTGCCTCTTAAATTGAATCTATATTTCGAATTATCAGGTTTTCAGAAGTATGTATCTTCTTTTTTCAATTCAATAATCTGGAAATTGAATGAATAACATATACTTATTCAATCTATATAACATTCTTACTTAAACAATAAATCATAAAATGCAAAGTAGTCTCACTGTAGTCTTCTTCTGAACATTGAAACTGTATTTATATAACATTATTTCTGAAGTCTGCCGGCCGCGTTTGTCTGTCTAAAAGCGATAAACTCAAAAAGTATAGAACCTATATTCATATGGGTTTCATCAAGAGACAGAGTGATTCATGAGAAAGGTTATAGATGTATAATTTATTAAGGTTATGTGTAAATTAGTTGAAATATGATGATGATTGTTGAAGATGTCGAAAAAAGAACATGCCGTGAATTTTGTTAACCATATATTTGATTATTTGAAAATTTTCGGCTTTCATCTTGAACTTAGGACTGACTAACTCGTGATCAACTATACACGAAACCCAGTCCTCCTAGATCTTTATCAATGGCGGCTCCATACAGGCTTACGCCCCACACAACTATGCACATATTACTTTTACATATTTTATTTTACATCTACCATCCATTTTAAGGGCTAGTTGTGGATAATGTCGTAGATATTAAAAAGAAGTTCAGCTATTAATGTAGTGTGATGTGATGAAGAAGATTCGGACACCTTTTGATACATGGATGGTTTTTAACTATATTTGGATCCAGTAGATGGCGCGGTTATCGAGATACAAAGACTTTTTTAACAATTGGCTTCAATTATATACAGTATTTAAGACTGTTTTCGTGAGTCGAAGGTCTTGTAGCTAGCACTCCTTAAAAAACTTAGGTTATATATTATAAGTAACTAAATGTATATAATCTAATCCTGTAAATAAATAAATAAATAAATTTAAGACTTTTTATAATTGCTCCGCTCGATCATGTTTCACTGGTTCAAGGGAAAGAACCGATTTAACGATGGTGGGTAACAATTACGACAACAATATTGAATACAAAAAACACACTATAACTTCACGTCAAAGTTATAGCAATACATGCCCGGCAACGCTTGTAACTTATAAAATCCAAAGTGGTCCCATAGTATTCGACATATGCAAAACAGTCTTATAGTCTTCGCAATAGAGAACTTTAATTATATCCAGAGTCTTCTTTTATATTTTTAAGTACTGAACAGTTGGTGGATTGAATCAGTCAGTCACTCAGCCTGAGTTCAAAGCATTTATAATTTCATATCTACATACGAGGTGTGACAATTAAGTAACGGGACTGAGTATACCACAGTCGTCTGTCTTTAGCTTTAAGAGTGGGGATGGATGGTGAGTGACCTTGATTCCTACTGCGCAGAATCCACTTGATCCCGCCTCTCTGTCTAGTCTAGTTTGCTTTTAAACCTAGTTTGAGTAAAGTGTTGTGTAATAGAAGTGCCGGAAAAATGATTAGTTTAAAAATCGAGCAGCGAATTAATTTAAAATTTCTCGTAAAATTAAAAAAACCTCCAAGTGAGTGTTTTCAATTGCTAAAACATGTGTTTGGTGATGACTGCATGTCACGTACTAGAATTTTCGAATGGCACAAACGATTTTCTGAGGGCCGGGAAGAAGTTGATGATGAGGAACGGACTGGACGCCCTGTGACATCAAGAATTGCAGAAAACGTTCAAAAAATTAATGAAATTGTTCGGAAAGACAGGCGTTTGAGTCTTCGGATGATATCAGACATGTCGAATGTAGACAGAGAGACAGTGAGAAAAATTTTACATGAAGATCTGAAAATGACAAAAGTGTGTGCCAAAATGGTGCCAAAAAATGCACTCTCTGTGAAGCAGTTCTTAGCGAAAAAATCAATTACCGTGCTCGAACACCCACCGTATTCACCAGATCTCGCTCCCTGCGACTTCTACCTGTTCCCCAAAATCAAAAGTTCGTTCAAGGGAACACGTTTTGAGTCGGTTGAAGAGGTAAAAGCAAAAACGGCAGACCTGCTAAGGAGTCTAACACTTAGTGACTTTCAGCACTGCTTTAACCAGTGGACAACTCGCATGCAGCGGTGTATAGATAGGGAAGGGGAGTATGTTGAAGGAGATTAATTGTTATTTGTAATAAGTTTTCAATAAAGTATGTTTTACAGACCAGTCCCGTTACTTAATTGTCACACCTCGTATGTACATTGGTCAAAGTTAGAACTCCAATGGGGCTTCCAAAATTTTTAAAGAATTTCATTTACAAAATCATCAAATGATCATTTGATAAAATATTTTTGTTTTGGTTTTTTTTTTTTTTGTAGCAAATTTCTCTTAAGATTTTATTATATTTTCTTTTCATAGATCAAAAATTTCTCATTTATCTTATGAATAAATAAAATATGCATGTATCTTTTTTCTTTCATTACCATAGCTTTATGATTTTGAAAACGATCTTCTTCTTCATCATCATCATCATCATCATCATTTTATTTTCTCATTGGTTTCATGCTTTTGCAGATGTAACAAGAAAATGAAGAAGGTAATCATCATCATCTTTACACTCATTTTTATCTATTCTACTTTTAGTATACATATTCATTCATTCATTCATTCATTTCATTTGGTTTGGTTTGGTTTGGTTTGGTTGGTTGTATCTTTTCTTAGTTCGGTCAATCGTTCTGAGCGCATGATTTTTCCAACAGCTAACGGTGTTTTATGCTTTATGGAAATTGTAAAGCAGCCAAGCCAAAGTAGAAGATTGAAGAATTCAGAAGTAGAAAAAATAAAAAATTATAATCACATTAATAAACACAAACACAACAAGAAGCAACAAAAGCCCCATCGAGTGTGGCCGCGCGTCAACTTCACGCTTCAGTCAAATAATAAAAACCAAAACAAAAAGATATTGTATTGTACATTATAAACTTTGGCTCTCTTTGGTATAACATATACGTAAATATAAATATAGCTTTTGTATCTATAACAGATCCATAGAAAGTATTGCAAAATAGAAACAATTTTAAGCTATGAAATTTATTATTTGGCAACAAATGTTTCATAGCTGCGATCTGACACACCTTTCATACATGAAACGCCCTTTAGATGCAATAAAGTCGTTGACATGAGAGATTCAAAAGAAACATAATTAAATATTAAAAAGAAACACAAAAATTAATAATAATAACAATAGATCTATTTTCTTGTTATGGCATACATCAATTTCCTAGCCAACGAACGAGCTACGAATATCACAAGTTTATATAGCCTATGACAGGCTTCTTATTCCAAAACTAACGCCCACTGTACTTAGTCACCACAGACATTTGAACAGGTGCTATTTTTTCTGGAAAGAGTGTAATTGTTCTTGGCTTTCATGCCCACGTTTGAATTTACCGGCTTGTAAGCTACCACAAGCATTGCTCTTAGGCAGTAGGCCGCATCTACTGTGAGCCCCGTTTTAACTACTAGATGATAATCTATGCAAAATCATGGAGTAATTTGTAAATGGACCTTAGGATTGGATAGACAGGTTGTTCATTACAGGAACGGGTTCACCAAGTGTGATGCCTTTAATGTTCCTCTTCGATTTTACCGGCATTGGTGGTCTTACTGATAGCCAAGGCTAGCACTCTCAGGGTACTTACACCTATTGAGCCTCCTTCCAATCCAGCAAGGGGGTTTAGATGGCATTAATGGAAAAGGAAAATAAAAAAATATTTACAAGGATAATTTTAATTGATACATTTGTACTTATATATCTCATTGATACTTTGATACTCAATTAGCAAATATCACAATTCCCTCAATTTTGAAAATCAGTCTAATATCTTTCAGATTCCTAAGAGTTCGAGGCACAATGCCTCTGGAATCATCGATACACTATCACTACCATAGTTCTACAGTTTCATTTGTCTATGAAATCTTCTAAATGATAATCAATGACAAATCCTAGACAGATAAGAAAATATGTAATCTAACTCAACGGAGAGAATTTAACAGTCACTGAGATTCAAGAAAATATGTCGCATAAACTCGTAAAACTTTCGTTTCTGATGAACATTAAATATATTTTACTAACAACACACAGTAATTGCCAATAGAATATTTTCTATTCTAAAGCCCCTATTATAGATAATAATAATCCTAAGCAAATTGATTAAAAACCTTATATAATCACTTTGATCAAGTATAAAACGTATGACCTATCACAGTACCATAGTTGTGAATTTTAGTTTTAAACAAAAATTATTGTATTAGTTCTATGCAAGGGAAAACACTATACCTATAGGTTTAACTTATTAAACTAAATTTGATTGATTTTCTTTTGGTTTGAAATTGATCAATTAAAATCTGTTTAAATGCTAAAAACACACCACAATATTGTCAACTAGGTTGCATTGAAAATTTGATAGAGGACATCAAAATGAATACAATACAAATAAATATGAGGAAGTTTCTGTTAAACTGTTTACTAATTATGCATTCCAAACTTTGCCTTAAATACAAATTAATTTTTTTACAAGGTAAACTTTGTGGAATCCAATTTTGGGACACGTCTGCCATCAAATCAAATGTTGAAATTCTACAAAAAAAAGTTTCAGTCAATATTCCTAAGAAGGCTTATCGAAGCTCCTTATTAGTGTGTTAAAAAATCAGTATTACATCGAGATTTCTGTATGCAAACAGTGAAAGAAAAAATCAGCTTGGAATGGCTGGAAAATCATAACAATCTACTTGCTACTTGTATAAATCTCTTAGATAATCCTTTTAGAATTTAATACACAACAAAATAACATACTTACAATACCATAAACTTGTCCAATAGCCCAATTTACATCAATATAAATCCCCTTGGACTTGAGTTTTTAAACAAAATTTAAATGAAAACATAAGAGAAAAAAAAATTATTAAAATCACAAAAAAGAAAATACAACATAATATCGATTTTAATCAATTAAAAAATTATCAATGATTAAAAATAATACCACAAAAAAAAAAAAAATAACATAAATGGAAAAAATTATATTAAATTAAGAAACGAAAATTGATCAAATTTAATACAAAATAAAATAAATACATTTGAAATTGTCTCACATTAAATTTTAAATTCATAACACTTCACCTGATGGATGCCATCAATTAAAATCAATTAAAATATGCAATTACAATAACAGCAACAGCAACAACAACACCAACAACAACACCAACAACAACAACAATAACAACAAAAGCAATTACAACAATTTAGTTTAGCATTTAGCAGCCTATAATAATCGAAAAATACAATACTGCAAATAAAAAGAAAGACAAAAAAAAAAACAAACGATAAACTAAACAAAATAAAATTAAAAAGAAATATTAAAATAATTTAAAAACAAAAAAAAAAAAAATACCAAATTGCAAATGAAAACGGAACAGACACACAAAATACTCGTACGAAACAAAATAAAAATTTCACATTAACAAAATCTTCAAAAGATTAAGAAAAAATGCAACAAGCAACACCAACACCAACAGCAACAACTACAACGACAACTACAAGAAATATACACAAACTATACTTGTACAACAGCAAAATCGTGCTAAATTATAAAATAAAAAATTTAAAAATTAAAAAAAAAAAAAAAATGGGAAAAAAGAAAAATAAGCTTAAAATTGAAAAAGTGAAATTGCATGCGAGAAAAAATTGGATATGAACAAGTTTTGAGTAAAAAATAAAAAATAATGATAATAAAATAAAGAAATAAAAAGAAAAACTCATCAAAAAAAGAAATAGTGAGAAGAAAAAATCCTTTCGCTTTCTTTAATGCAACTGGCAGCATCTCATTGTCGTTCGAACAACGACGACATTTGAGAGACAAACTGGCGACTTGCAACTGGCGACAACCTCAACAAATAAACATAAAAGATACACATCATACTATAAAGAGAAGATAAGTGATGAGAAGAGAAGCGAAGCGAAGCGATAAGAAAAATAAAGAAAAGAAAATTAAGAAGCACAAACACACCCAATGCATAAATAAAGCCGGCAACATTCATTTCTTCGTTCGTTGATCGGTTGGTTGAGTGCTACGAGGGTCATTCAATAACACCCCAATTAATACAACATAGATGTAATTCTTCTCCCAACTTTTGTTAGGGCAACCAACCTTAAAAGTTAATAATAATAATAATTAATAATTGTTTTTTTATACCATAAGCAGTCAGGTTGTTTAGAATAATCACTTTCCTACAAAAATAAGTTTCATCAGTCTCCACATATTTAAGTGAAAGAATCTTATAGTTCTTTGAATATGAACACGACTTCATCTTTAATAATTAAAGACATACAATTTTATACAATTCTTATATACAATTTATATTAAAACAATTCATGTGAACCGACTAAAAACATTATTGAGTCATAGCCGCAACAATCTTCTTCTGTCATCTGTCCTTATTATCTTACAAGTAACATCTATACCAAATAAGATTTCTCAGAGATTATGGAAAAGTGAAATATCTTAGAAACACGAGTTCACAGTCAATTTCTGTATAGAATCAGGTAAAAAAATAACTTCTATGGTATAAAATTGATTAACTTACTTATAAAGTAAAAAATTTGGTAAATAAGCCACCTTTTCGTGTCATAATCCAAAGTAATTCATACATGAATACATTTTATGCTTTGGTTTTATTGTGTACTTATGTTACTGAACTGTTACCAAACCGGCTTTACGAAACTGATTTTTGAAGGCAACGTATCATTGCCGCATTTTTTTTTTAAATATCTTTTTTAAGTTTTCCACCGAAACTCTTCGAATAATTGAATGAGGTCTTACGATTATACTGTCGTTGCCTCCTTCATCAAGTTTACTAAAAAACTTCTCCATCCTTTTATTACTATCCGCTTTTACTAAATCAACAAACCTGGATTCCGTGTTGGTGTCTCTAAGAGTTGGATGAGGATTTACGAGTAGACTGTTTTGACCTCCTTCATCCAGTTCGCTAAAAAAATTCTCCATCCTTTTTTTATTTTTTTCTTTGCTACATCAACAATCCTGAGTTTTGGTATGAATTTCATTTCCTCAATTGCGGTAATCTTTTTGTAGTCTGCGTTGTAATAAGGCGTATTTTTTATGTCTAATTTATAGACCTCATCCAGCCTAGCGTTTTTATTATCATGTTCTCTTTTGGTTAAGCCGATCAATTTTCGGTGGGACGGTACTAACGAATTTAAATAGATGTTCGGATAATTGCCTTTCTGATCTTCTTTTTTCGGTGTTGCAAGATTTTCTGACATTATTAACAAAATCTTTTGCTTCCTGGTCTGTGGCTTTGTGGCCACGTCAGATTTAGTCGTTACCTTGCACTCCTTCCCATCACTTCGTTTATTACTTTTCCCAAATGCAATGATTTCCTTAAGTTCCTCACTGAGAGGTAAAAGCGTATCCTTTATTTCTTCTGATACATTTTTTACCAATAAATGGTTTTGTTTTAATTTCCGGTCATAGTATCCCATATACAAATCATACAGCGGACGGTTGATGGCACCTACAGTGGTGATTTCGGAGTTGTCATTTCCGTGTTTGCTTCTTTTGTTCTGTTTGGTAACAGATTTGACAGAATCAGCACGCGGTGGTGCTGATTTTTTTGCCATGTTGCGATGCACTGCTTTTGATCTATAACTTAAAGTGTTTATACTCATAACGATTACAATAGAATTTATGCAATAACACGGGTGTAATATAAAAAATAAAAAAAAACGGACAACTGTATTTAACAAAACTTAAAGTGGAAATGAAATACTTCAATTTTTTTGTGACATTAAATACAATTAAAAGTTTAATAAGAATTTTGGGATTGAAGGTAGCTTCAACTTTTTAATTTCTGACACATTGCAATATATCCAGATCTCATCTGTGCTATATGCTCAATATAAATATGTTATTTTAGTTTATGGTTTTGTTATTCAAATACAAGAAATAAGTCAGTAAGTTTATCTATATAATTGTCATTTTTTAGAGTTCCGGACACAAAGGGTATCAAAAGGAACCCTGTTGCAGAGACTTCGTTGCCCGTCCGTCCTCCGGTCATATCTCATAAACCGAAATAGCTAGAAAGTTGAAATTTGCATTGGTTGGTAGCTTTACATCAGAAACTTATATTGTCGAAATTTCAGTTTAATATGATTGCTAGGTATCCTTCCTTCCTTACAAACCCCCATTAAAATTCTGGTTCTTTTAGAAAACTGTTTTGATTTTTGTTCTATCGAACTGAAATTTAGAAACTGTAGGTTTTTAATATAGAGCGCCTTTTCACGCACATCTGTTGGAATCAGCCAAATCGGCCAACTAGGAGGGATATCTCCCATACAAACCCACCATTAAAATTCAGGTTCTTATTAGAAAAACTTTTTTGTGTTTTTGACTATTGCACTGAAATTTAGGCACTATAAGTTTCTGATACATGTACCTTCCATACAAACACCAATCTGGTACGGAACCCTTTGTGTACGAGTCTGACTCGCACTTGGCCCATTTTTTAAGTTAATCTACCTAAATAAAGTAAATCATCCATATAAAAGTTCTGGATTATGATGGCCTTGCACACTTCTGGGTACTTTGTTTAATGTAATTCTGTTATAATATTACATGCCTGGAACCCTAAAACAACGACGCGGCTTTAGCTGTTACCCATTAAAGGGCTTAACACTTTTAAAGTATCCGTAAATGTAATCATGTAATCCCTTTCTTGAATTAAGACTCGTAAGTATGTAAACATAATGAAATCAATCAAATTTTGCCCATCGTCAGATGTACAGAATTCACCCAAGTTATGACTAGCTCTTTCTGGAAGCTTTTGTTGTAATAATAATAATAATAATAATATATATTGTATGTGACATATCTCATTTATTGCTAAATGACCCTCGTTTGGTTGGTTGCTTAGTTACTTGGTGGTTAGTTTGGTCAATAACTTTGTTGGCTTGTTTGTTTGTTTGTTTCTTTAGCTTCATTGGCTTCTTGTTGTATTTTTGGTCTTCTTTAGTTGTTGCAACTGCAACTTGCAACAAAAAGAAATGCCATCTTGCTTTTGTTGTTGTTGTTGTTGTTGTTGTTGTTGTTAAACTTAAACTTTCTTCTTTGTTGCTTTGTCAATAATTAAAGCAAAGTCCGTTAAAATATTTTTGTCTTCATATTAAATCTCAATTTCCATTTGGAAACCAGTTCTTCCTTCAGCATCATCGGCAGCAGTAGTGTGCCACTACTATCATAGTCATTTAGTTTTCAACAACGTCTTCTTCTTCTCAACATCATAACTATCATTGTCATGATCATTATTATCATCATTATCATAATTGTCATTAACAATATTTGCCACGCAATGTGTTGCATGCAACTTTTTTCTATTTTATTTTTTCGAGTTAATCTTTGCCAAAGGCGGCGTCGCCTTGTTGACTTCATTATTTCTTATTACAATTTGTTTTTGTTTTTATTATTGTTTCCATTTATAAATAATTTTTGTTTTCTGGCATTTTTTAATCCGATTTTAAACCAATTTGTGCGCTAATCATTTTTGTAAGTTTTTTTTTTTTGGTTGGTTGTTTTTCTGCTTTCCTCAAACGTTTGTTGAACTTTAAAAGGATTTTGTTTTCTTTTGATTGTTTTTTCTTGCTTGTATGACAATCAAAAACTTTATGGTGAAATCATGTTCCGGTGCATATTTTCAGATTAAAAGTACGAGTAATAGAGTAAAGATAATATTGACTGTTTTGCGTCGAACTACTATCCTCGAACTTGTAAAAGAATGGAAAACGCTGTCTGTGATAAGTATAAATTTGGAAGTAACAAGGTCTAGGACCAATAACAGATCAAATGAACAACTTCAAAAGAAATTATTAGGACTAACGGTTAGTCAAGCCGACACAGAGAAAATTTAATTTCTCCTACAATAAGATGGGACTGTATAGGAATATATTATAATACTAGCGTTACCCGGTGTGCATTGCTAATTTCTAAGTTTCTTTAAAAATCTTTGTTGTAAAATATATGAATGAACAATATATTTTAATATTCTATTATAAGTTAAGCAACTTTAAGATTCATTTGTTCTTTTAAAAAAAAATTTTTTTAAATTGATTCAGTATATTTTGCGCCAAATGAAAAAATGTTGAAAAAATGACATAAAACTATTTATATCTGGACAACAGCGCCACCTATCGGATCCAAATGTACCAAAGAACCTCGCTGGTAACTCCATGAGTACATTATAAAAATTATCAAATTTGGTCCAGCCATTATCGAGTTTTGCGCGGTCATATTATTTTTTGGGTTCATTTTTATATAGATATAGGTGACCTTAGCTTTAACAACAAACAATGAGTTATGTGGTTTTCTTGTCAAGTCATATGGGATTAGAAGATAATTAAAGGAAGACTTAAGTAGCAAGTAAATTTTAATATAAGTCAAAGGCCTCTGTCTGATGGATATATATAGGTACTCAAACATAAAGATAATAACAGAAATTTCATCAGATATTTTCAATCTATGGACTTTTTGGGAGAGTGAAATCCCAAAAGATCGCGTTAAGAATCATTGTAAACTCAACTTGCTCAGGAAACCATATTTAGGGTAATCGGTTTTCAAAGTCTAGCAATACATTTCCTCATAACCTAAAGACCGATTTTCTATACATGGGCCTAATAAAACTGCACTAGGCCCATGATTTGTTTAAGGGAAATAAATTTACTCTTAAATAAAAACTCTTTCTAGCTCGAAGTATTATAAGTTTGTCATAAAATTTCTACCACACAGAAGGAGATATAAAAGACCCCATAAAGTATATATATACTTATATACATTTTTGATCAGCTCGAGAAGATAAGCGTTTATTTTCTCTATTATTCAACCCAAATTTGGATACTAAAATATTCACCAATCCTAGGGTTTCATAAAAACACAGTTTGAAATTCATGTTCTTATTTGAAAAACCTTTTTGTTTTGAAATGTAAATACACGAAGAATCTGATCCATGTTCACCAATCATATAAATTCAAAGATCATAGGATTACTAGGAAGGTTACCTCCCATAGAAATCCAGTTTCAAATTCATTTTATAATTAGAAAAAGTTTTTTGTTTCTTATATTATCGAACTGAAATTATCTGAGCCATATTCACAAACCTTATAAATTTAAAGACCCTAGGTTTATTAAGAGGGATACTTCCCATACAAACCCAGATTCAAATTCATGTTCTTATGAGAAAAACTTTTTGTTTTATGTATCATTGAACTGAAATTTGTATACTATAAGTGCCTGACCCATATTCATAATCCATAATCATTTAAATTTCAATATCTTAGGATCTTACTGGATCGATTGGCTCCCATACAAATATTTTGGTCTCAATGTTGAAATGTTGCTGTATGAATACTGAGTCTACACTAAACAGAAGTTATATCAATAATGTACAATACAATTATATTTCTGTATGCTCAATCACAGGAATGTAGGCTTAAACGAGAATCGTAAAGAGTATGACAACTTTGGCTTATCCGAAGTAACCATTCTTGTTTTCTCTTTTTATTGTTTCATTTCAATTTATTGTAATAAACCACAAATGATTTTTCCTTTGTATTTGAAATTCGCACGCATTTGATGTTGATTAATGTAGATGATCGATCATAGAGTGGTGACTATGGCAATGACTTGTCTAAATGAAGCATTAAAAGTCATTCAGCTATTTTTGTAAGCGGGGTCGTTCATTCGTATTTCGCCATAAATTGCTTGGGAAAACTGGTAAGTTGTTTTTTTTTTTTAAACTACTCTCTAATACTCTCTATGTATATGTACAAGCACACACATACTCACACATACACAGATATCCATATAAAGAGATTTGTAAATAAGCAATGCAACACTTTTCAATTTCATTCAATTGAATTCTTTGTTTTGCTTTTCTTTTTTTATATCTCGTTTTCATAAATCATTACAAATTGTGGTAAATGTAAAAGATGAACTGAATTAATCTAATATTTATACATAAAAATTATATGGAAATCAATAGAATTTACATTAAAATGATACCATTTTGATTGATTAAAACCACAACAGTATAAGATTCATTCATTTGACGGCAAGTGCTTTACTTTTAGCCTTCTTTTCATATAATTGCCGAGAATTGTAAATATTACAAGAAGCATTATCAGGTAGAAATTTCAAAGAAAAACCGTCTGGAATGACCTTCTTGGATCGATCTTTTTTATTAAGTTGTTATAAATCAATCAAGTTTATTTGAACTTTTTTTCACATCTTGTTCTAAGAATATCAAGTTTATATAACTGATATTTGCTAATAGACTGAGGGGACCTCAAAGTCTGAATGAAAACCTTAAAAATAAAAAAATAAAAAAAAAACCTCATCAAAAAATGTTCATGTTTTTTTTCATTTCAGTTCATATTATAAAAAGTTAGAGAAAAATATTAGGCCGCCAATAATGATATTTTCCATACGTACGAGCTAAGTATTATTGATGATTGATCAGCAAATTATATTGTACAATAGATGTTAGGTTGCATTAAACCAATGCATTCATCCGCGAATTTATTTAGAATTTTAAATAAGATTGCATTATCAATCAATATACGTTATGGTTCTTAAGATTTTGGGGCCGCTTGTCAGCATTGCAGGAATCATTTATGAATCGTGTGGCCCATGAAGGATGATATTATTGGTTGTACAAATAGAAAACCGCCGTTTTCCCATAGATGGCGCCACCGCCGCTAATCGGTCGTTAAGTACGATCAGAAACATTACATAGCCAGCTGAGGTATCGGTCAACAACTCTACATAATCTCACTTGTGTATTTTGACTGTGCTTTGTCCTGTTCGTTAGCGAAAATGGCAAAATTGGCTACAAAGGGCCATTTGCGGGAAGTGTTGCTTTTTGCATATCATTCGAAAAAAAATGCTACTCATGCGCATCGAATGATTGTAGAAACTAATGGTGAAAGCTATATTAGTGAAAGAACGTGTGGGAATGGTTTCAAAAGTTTAAAAATGGCGAATATGGCGTGAAACGAACGTCCCGGTCCCGTTAAAAAGTTCGAGGATGCAAAATTAGAGACTTTGCTGGATGAAGATTCGTTAAACCTACAGGAACTTGCAAGTTTATTGGGCGTGACTCAGCAAGCCGTTTCTCATCGCCTAAAGAGCTTAGGAATGATCCAGAAACTGGGACATTGGGTGCCGTACGAGTTGAATCCGAGGGACATCGAACGGCGCCTTTGCATGTGCGAACAACTCCTCCAACGGCAAAACAGAAAGGGTTTTTTGCATCGCATCGTGACCGACTATGAAAACCCGAAGCGGAAAAAATCGTGGGGGCTTCCCGGCCATACATCAAGTTCTGGCAGGACACCACTTTCGTTCTTTCGAAGAAGCCAAAAACTGGATTGATTCGTGGATCTCGTCAAAAGACGAAAATTTTTCCGACGAGGAATTCAAAAGCTGCCAGAAAAATGGGAAAAAGTTGTGGCTAGTAATGGAAATTATTTTGGAGATTGAGAATGTAACGAGTTTTTTATAATAAAGCCTCAAATTATGAAAAAAAAAAACCGGCGATTTTCTATTTGTATGCTCAATATATTATCTCCATACGTACATATTTTGTAGATTATCACTTTTACTTGATATTATCACCTATAGAAAATTGTAAGTATACTGTATAATTAACTAACCCAACGAGAGTTATGAAACTTGGTATACTGTATTTTTCTTGATATACTTACGTGTACATATCTCTCAGTTTCTTTTATATTGACTACTTTACCACTTGTCAATAATATAGATTTGTAATGATAGTCAATGACTGACTGACTTTTGTTGGCATGACTTTACTAAATGAATGATTCAGTGAACAGTTGAGTGAATGACATTTAAAATGATTAAACTTTGTTTAACTTGTGATTCGCTTCTTTTACTTTTTATTTGGGTTTTTAGAGCGATTTACTTTCATGGACTTTGATTAATATTTAGTAAGAAATCCCTTATAGATGTATTTAATTTATCTTTGAATGAAAGATTATATTTTAAATAACAATATAAAATTATTTTGAATGAAAATGTTTTGTTAAAGTTACAAATTACATTTGCATAGTTGTGAAAACCTTTTATTTACTTTTTTTTGTTTATAAATAGAATGCATTGATTGATAAGATAATTTCGCATTTCATAATAATAATAATAATAATAATAATACAAAATTAAACGAAATCAAAAGTGAAAGATGAAACCTTAAAACATAAAATTTACATTTTTTTATTACATATTTGTTTTTGACCTTGATAATTGATGCACACACACACAGACACAATTGTCACTCGTCAAATAAGATTGAGTAGTTTTGTTTTTCCGTAATACGTACCCCGTTTCTCCATTTTGATGACTTTTTTAAAATGACCAAAAACTGACCAAAACGATAAAGACGTAAAGACTAAGCAAACCCTTGTGACATAGAGCAAAATAGAATAGATGTGGATTGTTAAAAGATCATTGCACACTAGTAGGCATTGCATTTAATATTGAAAAAATGTATAGAAAAATATTGTAGAAAAATGTATATAAAAGTA
Source organism: Amiota minor (assembly GCA_037043295.1). Lineage (NCBI taxonomy): Eukaryota > Metazoa > Arthropoda > Insecta > Diptera > Drosophilidae > Amiota > Amiota minor. The sequence continues at coordinate 138,392 of JBAMAW010001075.1, forward strand.
TGCTATTTGCTATTGTAGGCTGCAGCATTATGGTAGGCTGCATTTGATATTGAAATTTTTGTCATGATAGTCAAGTCATGTTGTCGTATAGTTTCGTGACGTGGGTTCTTCTGATAAGTTGAGGCATTACAATAAAAATGTTACTGAACCATACTACATAAAAAAAAAAAAAAAACAGATATTCTTTCTTACCGTAGATCAAGATACCACCCCCTTGTAGGCGGTGCCTTTTTATTTGATTTCTGTTTCCTTTGTTTCCCTTTTCGAATAATCTTCATTCATGAATTAAAGCATAAAAATACGAGCCGGGAAGAAGTTGATGATGAGGAACGGACTGGACGCCCTGTGACATCAAGAATTGCAGAAAACGTTCAAAAAATTAATGAAATTGTTCGGAAAGACAGGCGTTTGAGCCTTCGGATGATATCAGACATGTCGAATGAAGACAGAGAGACAGTGAGAAAAATTTTACATGAAGATCTGAAAATAACAAAAGTGTGTGCCAAAATGGATTCTGCATCAGGACAACGCTCCAGCGCACAATGCACTCTCTGTGAAGCAGTTCTTAGCGAAAAAATCAATTACCGTGCTCGAACACCCACCGTATTCACCAGATCTCGCTCCCTGCGACTTCTACCTGTTCCCCAAAATCAAAAGTTCGTTGAAGGGAACACGTTTTGAGTCGGTTGAAGAGGTAAAAGCAAAAACGGCAGACCTGCTAAGGAGTCTAACACTTAGTGACTTTCAGCACTGCTTTAACCAGTGGAAAACTCGCATGCAGCGGTGTATAGATAGGGAAGGGGAGTATGTTGAAGGAGATTAATTGTTATTTGTAATAAGTTTTCAATAAAGTATGTTTTACAGACCAGTCCCGTTACTTAATTGTCACACCTCGTAAAAAGAACGTATGATTCTCTTCGATTTGAATTTTATATTTTGATTTATTAATAATGAGAATTTAACTTATTTCTGAAGTTAAAACAGACATTAGTCAGGCTAGAAACAAGTTGTATGTATTGTAAATTATAGTTGAAAGTAATCCAAATGGGTAAAGGAACATAGATGTTATGATTAATTTCTATTATTTCTTTTATTCAGTCATCATCATAGATATTTTGAATATTGAAATTGAACTCAAACACATTGTCCCGCATGAATGAGTTTCAAAGGATTTGTTTTTGGCTAATGGAGCTTTATTTTGACTCATACATTAGTTATAAGACGCAGTGGAATCCTATTACTAAAGCTTTGCTGTCCGTCCCTCCATCCGACCTAGGGCTCTATCTCATAAATAGAAATTTCACAGTATATATACATATGTATACAGAGGCTATAGCAACAAACAAATACAAAACCTAAAATTAAATTTCAAAATTCAAAGGGGTCCTCATACATGAAACGTACGGATTTGTATAGGATCTATATGATCTAGTAACGCTAGGGTCTTGAAACTTACATGGCTGGTGGAAATGGGTTACAGACTTATAATGTCAGTTTGATCGGGTGGTATCTTGCATACAAACCCCCAATTAAAGTTCAGCTTCTTATTAGAAAAACATTTTTATTATTTGTACTATGGAACTGAAATGTAAACGCTATAAGTATTGGACGCAGGCGCTGTACATTTGTTGGAATCAGCCAAATCGGGCCACTATTTTTTTTTTTTTTTTTTTTTGGCAAAAACTTGTGTTTTACTAACTTATGTTCAGTGTTACGAATATTGCAATAGAAACACATTCAATTATTATAGTGGTGCATGCCAGAAATACTGATTAATTGTAGCGCTGTCCAAAACCTGTCGGGTAATAAAGCCTAAGTAATGAAAATGCAGTTTAGAATTATAGATGTCGCACAAGGTCTCTACAGCAGGAAGCTAACACTTAAATATTACGCCTCAAACTTATCGTAACTCCTTAGCTCGGTCACTCCCGTCATTGCGGCGTCATTAGAATAAATCGTATGTTTTGTTTTTGTAATATTACTTAACTTATTAGACGACTATGTTCCTGACTTGTAAGTGTGTATGGATGTTCCTGTGTTCCCTCATAACTTTAAAACTACTACTTTAAAACTACTAGTTATTATTTGACTAATGTGGTATCTTTGGAAGTATCTTCATCGTCCACTGATCATAGGCTATGTGACGTCACATTATATTGAATGTCTAGACAACATAATGTCATGAACTAAACAAACATTTTTATCTAATGATGCCGTGTTGGAGGCTTCGCTTGCATGCACCCGTAGACGGGTTTTAGTTTTTGAACTTAATCTCTTTACTTGTGTAAATAATTTTGCGCTATAGTCTTCTTTTATTAATGTTGGTCCACACATTGACAAAGTTGACCGTAGGTTTTGTTATCTTCCTCTTTTGTATCAACAATTGTCTGTTTTACAGTTGCAATGCTCTCAAACGAGAATTGTGGTCTGAAAATATTATATTATCCTTTCAAATATCCAATCCAAATACATGACATTGCAAGCAACTGGTTTGTATCCAATAAATACACAGCCTCTTTCAAAAATAGCTTTTGCTCCCTCTATTTTGACAGAACCCTCCAGTTTTTCCTGTATCTGACGATATTAAAGAAGAAAATTCGCAAGCTCATGTGTCCCCCAGGCCAATGACCACAGAATATCGATAGTTACCGCATTGTTAGTTAATTGATATAAAATCTTAATTTAAATATGTGAGATTTAACACAAATCATATTGCCTATCAGTTAACTGTCAATTATCATAGGTTGATATAAAATCTCAATTTATGTCAGATTTTTAAACACAACATATTTCCATTCTGTTAACTGTCAAGAGTCGTAGCTCTAAATATAATATCAAATTTTTTTTATTCTTGGGAATTGCTATTTTCTTTTAAAAAAAAAGAAGAATATAAATCAGCAATTATGCCTGAGCTCCCGCATATTTTATTCTTAATTGATGAGTTAAGATGCACAATTCACGAAACAATTACTGCGGAATCGACTGCTTTCGAGATAAAGATGTGCCACCTCAATCTCACTAAATTAATGGTTATGGTAACTGAGGCTTGCAATACTTTCAAAGTGTCTTGGCCCGATATATTGAAAATAGCTGAGCTATTTGACACAGTTGTTATGGCTCTAGGAACCATGATCAAATACGAACGCTTTGAGGATTTGAAAGATTATTGCTGCAAAGTGTTCCAAGAGCGTCTTCAACGTTTTGCAGAAACTGTAATGTCGAAGTTACTTGCAGCTATTTCAACATCTGCTGCAAATCAACAGAACAAGTGATTGGATTCCTTACAAAAATGTCTTTGGTGCATAATCTTATTAATGCTTTATTATTACCAATTAATAACTTACCCAATTGTAACTCATGGTAGATACTAAAAACAAGTTTAAATAAACACCAAACATTGTATGCACGTACCAGTTGTCTTCTTTTTTTTTTTTTTTTTGACAAACATATATTTTTATGACAAATATAGAGATGTAGGGTCGCTAATCAAAACTGTTCAGGCTGGTTTTCCGCAAGGCAGCATATTTGCTCCTGTGCTATCCACTATCTACACAGCAGATATGCCATAACCGATCACCAATACCACAATCTTAGCCATACCTATATGCGGATGATAATGCGGTCCCCTGCTCCGAAAATTCGCCGACAGAAGCCACTACAAACCTGCATTAATATTTAAACCGCTTGGAAGTCTGGTTCGCAAGGTGGAACATCAAGGTGATCACAACTGTGTTCTTTCACCCAAAGGAGAAAAGCTATACCTCCAGCTATGCATGGTGGTCTGACGATACCACAGTCTACAGTTGTGAAATACCTGGGCTTTCACCTTGACAAACGCCTAACATGGAAAAACCATTTAACAAACATCGCATGTCCTGCATCCTGTTCCTATAAAATGAAAAAACTGAACTGGCTTCTTAGCAATAGGAGCAAACTCAGTTTGGAAAATATGCTGTTTACACATACATAAACAAATTGTTGCTCCTTCCTGGAAATATATGGTATATAAATATGGGGGTGCATCACGCCTCTCAAATCGCATGAAACTTCAGGTCGTTCAAAACAAGGCCCTCACCAATGGCCCTTGGTTCGTCAGGACATCACTATCCCTACTGTTCTCCAGGACATAAACTTCTACAGTAGCAGATACAATGACGCCTTTCATTTCCACCCAAACCCTACCACAGAATATCTAAACTTTTTTTAATCTTTCATATTTTGTATTTTATGGATATTAGTACCCATTGAATTAAAAGAGTGTGTGCAGCTCGGCAAATGTCCGGGAATCAACCCACATGAGATCTAAGTTATCTTTGATATTCTTGTATAGGATTTAGATTTTAATTGATTTAGTAAAAGAAAAAAGTAAAAACAGGATGGAGAATTTTTTTTTGGCGAACTGGATGAAGGAGGTCAAAACAGTCTACTCGTAAATCCTCATTCAACACTTAGAGACACCAATACGGAATCCAGGTTTGTTGCTTTAGTAAAAGCAGATAGTAATAAAAGGATGGAGAAGTTTTTTGGTAAACTTGATGAAGGAGGCAAAGACAGTATACTCGTAAGACCTCATTCAATTCTTCGAGGAGGAAACTCCTCGTGGAAAGCTTAAAAAAGATATTAAAAAAAAAAAATGCGGCAATGATACGTTATTTTCAAAAATCAGTTTCGTAAAGCCGGTTTGGCAACAGACACTAATTACGTTTCTATTTTAATATTAATGATAAACTCTGAACGGCAAATCCAGTGGATGCCGCCTATTCAATTTTCGGGTGTGCCGGCTGTTGTAAAGCAGGTTGACTGCAATATGATTAACATGATTTTCCAGCCTGGAGATATATGAGCTGATTCTTGCGATCTCCTCACGAATCGTGGGAGTCTGTAGGTCTCCGTGTAAGACTGAGTTTCTCAAGTACCAGGGAGCCCCAATAAGTCTACGCAATAGTTTGGACTGAAACCTTTGAAGGATCTCAATGTGTGAGTTGGAGGCAGTGCCCCAAAGCTGTATTCCATGAGTTTACACCGGTGTAATTATGGATTTATAGAGTAATAACTTGTTTTTCAGGCTTAGCTATGAACTTGATTTTTAAAGCCAGGACATTTTTAAAAGCTTTAGGCCAAGCTATTTTCTTTTCAATTTTATGTGGGGCTGCCAAGTTAACCTTCTATCAAGAGTTAGTCCAAGGTATTTCGCAGATGTGCTTTCCGGAATAGTGTCTTCCTTTAGATTTATGGGAGGGAAGCTCTTGCGATTCATAGTCAACAAAGGCAAAAGTCGGGCCAATATTTTAGAGAATACTGCCAGCAGGCTGATTGGAAGGAAGAGCACAATTTGTGTTCGGGTCTCCCAGGTTTGACGATCATGATGATTTCAGCACACTTCCAATGAGAGGGGTAATGGTTGAGCCTCAATATCATTGTATATCGCCGTAAGGTGCACCAGAAGCATTAAGGGGTAATGCTTTTATAGCGCATGTGTTTATTTTGTCAAAACCGGGAGATTTGGTCTTTTTATGGTGATGTACTTCTTCGATGACCTCAAGAACATTAAAATGGTTGGATCGGAAAATCCATCTGACAAGGAGCATCGATAAACTCCAGTGTCTTTATTTCATCTGCGGGCGGACAATAGTCGAAAGGAGTGAAAGTGAGCTCAAGATAATTTGCAAAATCCTGGGCTTTTTCTTCGCTAGTCCTGCATCAGGTCCCACTTGGTCTCTGAATAGGCGCCTTCCTTTTTATTGGTCTTGTGAGGTAACTTGTCGCACTCCAACACTATTTCAAACATGTGACAGAGTATTGTCATGATAACAAAACAAAAACATTTCATATTGAATTTGGCTTAAGATGAAGCTACAATATAGAGATATTTACAACATTATCCGGTGTGATTTTATACTTTGAAGATCATCTGTTAAAAATTAACTATTGTACATCATAAGATATTTGTTTACTTCAAAATTACTTGGCCTACAGTTTATTTTAATTTACTCAAGACGCGAGACCACTAATAGAAATAATACAGTTTAGCTGAGCCAAATGGCTCTTGATCGATTGATTGCATTTATAAAATATATAAAAATTTGTTGTTCAGGATTGAGAAAATTAAAATCAATTTAAAAATTTCAGCTTATGTTTAATTGAATTTATTTTCTTAAAAGTTTTTTGTTTTTGGTTAAATTTTACACCTTACTCAGATTTGATATTTTTCATTGTAGCATGTTGCGTTGAAATACATGTACGTAAGTACTTACTCCTTTTTTGTACTATTCTCAAACAACTCAAGCGTTTCATTTTGAATAAAATCTTGTGCTGTGAATTAAAGTTGAAGTCAATAGTCGACATGCAATGCGTTCCTTTTGACTGCACTTAGAATGAGTAAAGTACATTGAACATGAAAAGAATATAGCAAAAGCACCAACAGCAACAGCATAAATACAACAATATTCTACTCAATTATTGTTATTGTTAGTTTCGCCATTTTATGCTAATTATAAAAATATGTACTAGAGAGATATAAAGATATTTATACACGTACATATCTATATGTATGATTGTAAGTATGATTCATCATTATCATCATTACTCGTATTTATATTTGGACACTCAAAATACTATTCATAGAACCATGAAGAATTTACTTGATGGTTCAATGAATTGGTTTGGTAAGTCAAACTTATTTTCATTTCATGTTATACGAGTACTTCCGCTTTACACAAAGTAAATATACATACATATACATATTTCATATACTTACATAGGCACATATGTATGTTACCATATATTTACTTATACTATACTTAACACAGATGACACAATAAGCCCCAAAACTAACATGATGTGAGTTCGTCACCATTTCTCACGCCTTTTAAGTCTTTTTTTTTTTTTTGTTTTGTTTTTTGAGGACCAAAACAATCTGGCAAACTTACCATTAGGGGATCTGAATCCATTGGTCAATTGTCGTCATATTCATAATTCACAGCTTTACTCTTATATTTTTTTAATGTGTTTCTTTAAAATTTTATTTAAAGTATCATACCATAAATTATTATACTTCAAAACAAATGTTGTAATGCCTGAGCTTTTGTACTCCTTGCTTCGAAATTCGTATGTAGTGTGAATGTAATTTTAGCAATTTTACTGTTCCACCAGCTAGAACATTACTGGTCTTTTATTATTAATTTACTAGTCTTGCTTCTCGTTGCTCATCTACCACACACGTATGTACATACGTATGAAATACTGACCAGAAATCAATGAAGCAGTCGATAGAAAACTACAGTACCTTTCAAAATTAAATGATACCAAGAAAAAAAATTTACTTTTCAGTCTCGCCAAATCTATACAGTTTAGTGAGTGAAAGAACAAAATATAATTTGCATTATCAAATCAACTTCTTGCTTACAAAAAAATACCGATAATATCTGTTGAAATATTGTAACCATTTCAGCTTGGTTTTAAAGCTATACGACAGTTTATTAGGATTCCGGACCCAAAGGGTGCCAAACAGAATACTATTACTAAGGCTATACAAGAAAAATTTTGGTTTGTATGGGAGCTATACGATCCAGTAACTCCACAATCTCGGTTGGTGGAAGTAGATTAGAAATTTATAGTGTCGAAATTTCAGTCTGATCGAACTACAAGAAAGGGTACCTCCCATACAAAACCCGATCTGGTACGGAATTCTCCGCGTACTGCCCTGAACAAGGTACAATATAAATGCTGAGATTATGAAATAGTTGTGTTTGTTATGTAAATCAAAATAGAAAAAAGTTTGTGTAATTTATTTAGCTTTTTGTGAAAGTAAAGCATATGTTCATCAAAAATTAAAAATGGTAATCACATAGATAAACTTACTGTCTTATTTCTTGTATTCGAATAACAAAACCATAAACTACAATAACATATTTATATTGAGCATATGGCACAGATGACATATGGACATATTGCAATGTGTCAGCCTAATTTGGAAATTAAAAAGTTGAAGCATTGGCAGTTTGTACTGTACATAACACAAATTCATTCCAGGAAGGAGGCCAACACAGTCTACTCGTAAATCCTCATTCAACTCTTAGAGACACCAATACGGAATTGAGGTTTGTTGATTAGTAAAAGCAGATAATAATAAAAGGATGAAGAAGTTTTTTGGTAAACTTGATGAAGGAGGCAACGACAGTATATTCGTAAGACCTCATTCAATTCTTCGAAGAGTTTCGGTGGAAAACTTAAAAAAGAGATTAAAAAAAAAAAAATGCGGCAACGTATCAGTTGTCTTTAAAAATCAGTTTCGTAAAGCCTGTTTGGCATCAGTTCATTAACATAAGTACACAATAAAACCAAATCATAAAATATATTCACGTACGGATTACTTTGGATTATGACACGAAAAGGTGGCCTATTTACCAAATTTTTTACTTTATAAGTAAGTTAATCAATTTTATACCATAGAAGGAGATATAATCAAAGTTATTTTTTTTTTACCTGATTCTATATAGAAATTGACTGTGAACTCGTGTTTCTAAGATATGTGACAGAAGAAGATTGTTGCGGCTATGACTCAATAATGTTTTTAGTCGGTTCTAATGAAGAGTTTTAATATAAATTGCTTATCTACCAAATTTTTTACTTTATAAGTAAGTTAATCAATTTTTTACCATAGAAGGAGATGTAATCAAAGTTACTTCTGTAGACTCGTGTTTCCACCTAAACTTGGGCCCCATAGGAGACAATAGCTTGGAAAACTAATCCGAAAAGATACATTTTGTTTTCAATATTCAAGCGAGAGTTTTTGTTTATAAAGGGGTTCAAAATTCTAATGAAGCAGTTTACTTTATTAATGTTAAGTATAAGTGAATGGTTTTAGGATCTAAGACAACTCCCAGGTATCTAACGCTTTGTTCCTAGGGGATATCAGCGTTGTGAAATTTTAAATGAAAGTATCTACATACATTATTAATTAAGCTTAAAACATTATAAAAATATGAATTAACACTAAGTCCTTAAGTCTATTTGTTTGATTGATAAAAAGTGCCCATTTTGAGGTTCACCCACAAAATAAAGAATTTTAAATAATAACCTTTTTACTTAAAAACGCTAATTTTCGTTTGGTTTATTTAAGAATTAAATACTGAATAATAAAAAATATATTTTTGCAAATTTTTAGGCGATTCGATTTCAAAAATTTCATATTCTCAAAAAAAAAAAAAAAAAAAAACCCTGAGTATATTTGATTGAACGGCAATGGATTTTTGTTGATGCTCTTCCTTCTTATCATGAATAGCATTCCGAAAAGGAATACAAAAACTATGATCATATTTATTTGTACTATCGGGAACATCCGGATTGGAACAATGTCCAAGGCTGACTATGTAAACTCATCATCATAACGCCGTTTAGCATGGTGTGCTGCCAAGTTATGTTCATGTACCCGATTTTGTAAAATGCCTGTTTGTATCTTATGTGATGCCAATTGTGCTTCAATTTTGACCAGTGATTTTATTGACTGTTCCGCTAATCTCGTGTTGTTGCTTTAACCACTTGGCTTGCTTTACATTTAGTTCAATTGTGCTTCCTGTATGGTAAATTGAAATTGATCATGAAAAGGTCTTTAAAGTTTGCCTGGACTTTTGCAATGTTTCAATACACTTCTTAGTAAAAATATTACACTCTTTTATTCAATAGAAAATACGCGTACCATAACTTAAGTGCTTATGAAAGCGGCACAAGGAATGGATTGCGTTTTTGTAGGGCGAGAAAGATGTCAAATGCGGTTCCAATGAAATTTGTACAGCGATGTACATTTATCTGCTTAGTTAAGATGAGAGGTAAACTGTAAAGCAATTAAGTTTATACTGTGATAGATGTACCGGCCAAAATCGCAACAAAGCCATGTTGACCATGATTGTTTATTTCATTAAATCATCTTTTTCCCTGAAATTCATTAAAATTAAAATTATTTACTTATTGCCAGTTGATTCTATTTATTAACACTACTATAGAATCTAAGTAAAATACTCCCAGGCAATTCATTCCTAATGTATTAGAGCTTTTTGACAGACATAGAACTTTTCGACAGAGTCCGCGCCACTGACTCTAATATTAGTCCAGTCCTTTACACACTGTACACTGCGGATATGCCAATGAAAGACAATGACAATATTCTAATCGCTACCTATGCAGATGACACTGCCATTTCTGCATATATTTTATCTCACATTGAGTCAGCAAAGCTGGTCCAATGGTAAATGCAGAGTTTTAACGCATGGACATTGGCATGCCTCCAAGCCAGCAAATTGTACTTACACATTAAGAAGTGATGCTTGCCCAGTAATAAACCTTAACTCTGAAATACCTAAGGTTAATATTGATGTACAAAATGTCACTGCGTGCTGCAAATATTCTGAGTATGTAGGTATATAGCGGAAGATAACCTTCTTTCTTTGTGTTTTATTTTGTAATCATTTGTGTTTTAAGGCTTTTTTAACTTAAGTACTTACCTATGTTCAAATTATCAACACTTGGCACATTGCATTGTTTACATTTTTTTTTTTACTGAGTTTGCTGTGTTTTAATCATATTTAATTTATTGCCTTTTTGTTGGTGTTCAGCTCTTTGGTGACATTGTCAATGTTTGCTGAACCATGAACTCCATGATTCGACTGAACCTTCCGCTGCACCACCACCTCCATTGTAATCATAATCAACAACATAACGCCGCATGCGCCACACAAACAATAAACAAACAAAAATGAACTGTTAGTTAAAGTCACTTAAGCGACTTGAACATCGCGATGATGATTAAGATGATGAAAATCATGATGATGAACCATTTTGCAACAGTTTACACCATTAATCTGCTCTCCAACCCTTTGCTTCATGTCTGCTTATGCTTTCTTTCTTCATGCATTTATTAAGACTCATTTAAGCAACAAAATTGTTACATAATAAAATAAAAGTAACATAAAAAAAAAAAAAAAAAAACAAAACAAAAGATCGAAAAACATAATGTCATTTTATAACATCACTTGAGAGCATCATCATTAATCTTTGCTTTTAGTTTTTCGTTTGGCTTTTGCGAAATTCTCTCAAAAATTATTTTGGAAAAATCATAATCATTTTGAAATAAACTACAATAAATTGGATTATTAAAGTGACAAGTGAAATGCAAATTGATTGCCATAATAAATGTTTCAAAGTGTTTATTAATACCAAATTTAATCAGTTAACATTGTGTACAAGATTTGTATAATAAATTTGTGCCCAACGTTACTTTAATCTATTGAGCCTTCTTATTTAACAAAATGAATTTAAAAAAAATGGGCATCTACATCTGGTGATAAATTTTCTTTTCCAAACCAATTCATTTGATATGAAATTAGTAATTAGGTAAGAAATTCTTAGTAAAATTCATTGATTTTGTCATGTTTCAATCAATTCTTTTACAATAAATATAAAGTTTTTGCTCATCTTAAAATGGGTTATTTTTCTGTGTGTATTGTTGAATTATGTTGAAGGCTTTGCAATAAATGTTGCGAATGTTATGCGCTTGCAAAAATTTGATTTTATCAAATCCTGTAGATCAATAAACATTATAATAAATTATAGTATGGACAAATTTTGTGTTTTACTTACCGCCGCATTCTTCAATAGCTTTTGCATAAGGGTTCTGATGTACCGAAAGCTTTTTACCAGCCTTCAATATGTTTTCAAGAGCATTTAATGCCACTTCCACAATTTCAGAGTCAGCCATTGCCAGCAAACCACACATCGCTGGTATACAACCAACTTGCACTATATAACGAATTTGTGCTGAAGTTGTACCATTTGTTGCATTTCTTATAGCCCAGGCTACTTCTTTTTTTATTTTGAAATCAGAAATTTCAATAATCTGCATCATTTTAGGAAATATGTTTGCATCGACAAGTTCTTGTACTTGATGATTATTGCCTGCTGCAATATTTGAGATTATCCAACAGGCATCCTTGCGTATTATAGCCACTGATGAGGACAACAAATGTTCTATGCAAGGCAATACATCGCAATTGAGTACATATTGGGTCTGAAAAATTGTTCCGGCAACAATGAGGCCGACAGCGCGCAGCGCAGTCCTCACTACAATATTCTCGGGATGCCTACAAGCAAAAGAAATCAGTCAATGATTATTTTATGTTTAAAAAAATTCACAAATACTGTATACTCTAATAATTTCACTAGAGGCTTGCATGCGCCAAACGCGATAATAGCATCTATATTTTCCATTGATTCAATTAGATAAGCTATAGCCCAGCATGCATCACGTACGACGTCGGCATCGGTGTGTTTAAGAAGACGCTTCAATACGGGCAAACAAAGTATGATTTTTGACAAAGCAATTGGAGGGTTTTTTCCTCGACATAAATTCGATAGCGTCCATACGGCAAGGCGTGTCAGTGTTAGCCATAAGTTGGATCTGAGAACGCTACAAAATAACAAGTGTTTATGAATTAAGGTAAACAATTGGTTAAAAATACATTATCATTTTATTACTATAAAAGTGGTTGTAATATTCCAGAATCGATTAAATGATCGCCACACATGCCGAAATCGCCAGCGATGTTGCCAAGCGCCCAAAGTACCTGCTCTTGGACATCGTGATGTGGACTCCTTATTAATTCAATAAGTGTAGGCACTGAGTTAGCCTCTATGATAATTTTCGTTTGTTCTGATGTGCCTGCAGCAATATAGTTTATTGCCCAAGCTGCTTCAAACTGTAATAAAAACGTAATTTATTTTTAAACAGAAAATTATCCCTTTTCACAAACCTGCAGTGATGCATTCTGGTCATTACGTAAAAATTCCACAAATCTTGGTACAACGCCCATTTGTATGACCTCATCAATAGGCGGATTGTCCTCAATCCATAAAATTTTACGAAACGCTTTTGTTGCCTCCAGCTGTTTACTCTCGTCGTTACTCCACAACTGTTGTACCATCTCATCACTGATAACCGCATCTGTTATGGGAGTGCTGCTGCTCATATTGTCCATTTGTGGCTGTTGCACTGACTGTTCTGCCGATGCGGTACTATCAAATGTGGTGGGTAATTGTGGGTGCTGCGACAAAATGTCGTCCTACAAATCACGACATTAGAAATTTCTTAAGTAATTTTTAACTAACGTAATATAAAAAGTTGTTTTACTGACCTCCACAATGCCCATTTCATTCCTTGAATCCCCACCAACCACATTTCTTTGGTTGACTAATTCTTGTGCATTGTTCGTTTTACGCATGTTTTCTTCTTCTTGTTTGCGTTGATCCGACATTGTTAATAAATTGATTATTAAAATCTTACAAAAACTTTTTAGTTAGATGTTTGATCTGATTTACTCACATTACTGACTGAATTTTGATATTTTGTGCATGGGCAACTTTGATATTCTTGAAAAAGCATTTTTTGCTTTGCAGGGTTGCACTGCTAATTTGGCACAATCATTTAATCAGCTGATCGATGAAAGCCTTAGGATTTGAAAATTGGCGGGTACTGTTGGCTAATTTTCGATTGTAAATAAAAAATTGTCTTATTTGAGTAAAGATAAAAGTATAAATATGGAAAATAAAAGTCAAGGTAAGTAGAATCAATTTCAAAACTATATCGTGACATCTTTGTATGTGTAATAGAACTACTGCTTCTGCGCACTCAAACTAATAAGCACATTGAGTGACAGTGAATGACATTGAGTGACACTCAAAAACTCGAGTACGACTTACAGCATAAGTTTGAGTTTGAGTTTGAGTGAAAATTTTATGAGTTGTGCGAGCATTCGAATTGAGTGAATTTGAATGAGTTCGGATAATGAGTTAACCAAAAGAACCAAACCATTTTGGTTAACCATATAATTCGAGTAACTCATAACTCAAATAATAACTCATATGTACAGGTGGCAAATATTATTTTTTCATTGCGTGTGTGAGGTTCGATGCATGTACATACACATTATTTGTAAAGTCGAAAAATTACGAAAATTTTTGAAGTGAAACTTCTTTAGCGGCGTTGGGCAGAAATTTATCCTAAAACTTCGAATGAAAATATACAAATCGTCACGTTTTTTTTTTCTGTATCTCATGAACCGCACTAGGTAGAGACTTGAAATTTTCACAGAATGTGTATTTCTATTGTCATATCTCCAACAATAATAATTTTATATGACCCAAATAATAATAATTTTTGGTAAATCCGCCAGAAAAGTCTCAATGAAGAAATTACAATTATACAACAACAACATGCAGCTTGTTTCTTATAAAAGTGTTTATAACAATAACGTCCAAGCAATTACGGACAGAAATACAGAATGGCAAATTGACATACAAACGTGCCATGACCATTCCCCGCACACGTTGTAAGAGTCCACAAACGAAACGAAATTGTACAATCAATCGCATAATGTGTGGCCGGCATTACAAACTTCTTGACAAATTTATAATATTGTATGTAGTTGCATTTATTTTGAGATGATCTCTCTCTGTCTGTTTTTAAGAAGTATTACTTCTATCACGTGTACGATGGCACACTCGTAGTTTTTTTCGCGTACTTCTAATGTAATAATTTTGTTTTTTATCAAAGTATATTAAAAATGATTAAAAAAAGACAATTGCATTTAAATGTTTTTTCAACTAAAAGGTTTCATACAGTTTAAATTTATTACTCATATTAAGTTTTACTACTACTCTTGACATTGCAAACACTTATGAGAATATGTGTACTTACTCATTCATCATTTCTTCATGTCTTCTTCTTTCTTTCTGTCTTTTTACGACGAAATAGAGTTTGGTGCTATGAACGCGTCGCATATCAATAACCAAATGTGCTATGAGTGCATCTCATATCAATAACCAGAGCGTTTGGTTATATTAGTTCTTCGCATATGCAATAACCAGAGCGTTTGGTTTTGGTTATTACTATGTGAGTTCCTTTTACAACTGGTTACAAAACTCACTCATTCATTTTTGGCATGAGTTACTCAAACGCCGTTTTTTGTACTCAAAGGAGCATTCTGTTGTTGTCCATTGTTTTTTGTTTGTCTATTTAGCAGGAAAGTATAGTAGTTGTGTTTTGTGTAGAGTATGTATTACTTTCCTGGCGCACACCGGCGCAAGCAGCTAACAAAGTCAATGTGTTAATAAATGTATACAGCTTCATATTTTAATAAGTCTGTTTTGTTCGTTTTTGCTCGTTTTTTAAAAAAAACGGTGATTTTCAGTGACATACCTATGAGTTTAGCCGTGCAGAGTTGCTGGATGTATGGAGCAAAAAACAATCGAACTAGGCAATAATGGCATGCAATCAATACATATTGTAAGAAACAATGTAAAGAATTGTATTGATCATGTTAAAAAATACCTGCCGAAATGCCATCGACTGTAAAGCCGGTTTAAGCAAACCCACGCACACTGGCTTTTACAAAATATGATTACATATATTGCTCGAAAAATCCTTTATAGACACTCCATCACCCAAAAAAATTATGTCGTCCTACTCTTACCTACAAGGAAGCTGGAGCTCGATTGAATAGAATGTTGGCTTCATCAGTATCAGAGAGTAATGGAAATGGGAAAGAAGATCTTTTTTTTCTTTTTACTTTTTGTTGCAGCTGTTTCAGCTAAGAAATCTCGTATGATTGACTCGTTGGAAATCACGACCATCAGTTATCTCCAGATGAAGCGCTGGAAAACTCTATGATAAAAATGGCAATATATCAGCACTAGATTGCTAGCCAAAAGCCGAAGTTGCAATATAGGTATTTCCTAGCTACAAGAAATTACTGTAGGCTAAAGTACAATGTCGGTCAAGTGGAATAAGAATGACAGAAACGGTAGCTCAAGTACCAATGTAATGTTTATTAGATCATACAGCCAGGATTCTACTTAAATTGCAGAAAGATGTTCTAGAGCAGTATCCGAACTTGCATGAGCTTAAATTAATTGCTAGCTATTGCTTTGAAGGGTCTACTGGGCAAATCATTCAAAAGCAAAAATTTCAAGAAAATCAAGAACCGATTATTGACAATAAGACATTGTTTGTCACATCGCTAATGCCTATTATAGACAAGTTTGAAAGAAATGTATGAGTAAATGCCACTTCACAGTCTGTTCCATTCTGCAGGCCTGTAAAAATAGAATTCATCACTCATATAATTGTTGAAAAGAGTGACCTTGACAGACAATTGCAAACTTTAGTTCCTTTCATATACAACGTGGGCAGCAATATGAAAGTCACAATCAGTTATGAGCTACGCATGACTTTAATAGATGGAAAACTGTTGAATGTATAAACGGGAACAAAGTCCACTCAAAGTTGCCCTCTATGCGGAGCAAAGCCAACGCAATTTATTAACGGAAAAAAATTTGCAAATCAAATCTTTGCAAATTAAATCCGGGATCTGTTAAATGCAATGGAATCTTTTTAAATTAAAGCCGGAATCTGTTCAATATGGTGTAAGTCCATTGCACGCATGAATGCGACTTTTCGAACACGTTTTGAGTGTATCATATAGGATTGGACTAAATAAATGGCACATAAAAGATATGAAGGACATAGAATATATGGCAGCATGCAAAAGCTCAAAATTAAAAAGAAATTATTTGTTGTAATCGGAATTGTTGTTGGCATGCCAAAACAAAATGGAAGCGATGGATGCGGGAATTCCAACAATGGCAACACGGCTCACAGAGCGTTCTTAAATACTGTAGTTTTTGGCTCCATTTTCAAATTTTCAATCACAGTATTCTTTAACATTTCCACACAATATTAATAGTTTTAACAAGTGGTTACAGAATTTCTGTTGAAAAACTTCAAAATTTTTACAATCGGACTGCAACTTTGTATATGGAAAAATATCCATGGTATCCCATGAAATACTGGCCCATGGCTCACAAATTTTTGGAGCCTATGTTGTTCGCAATAGTTCTCTGGGTGAAAATGCTTTAAAAGCTCGTAACAAATTAAAAAAAAAATACCGCCTATCTCGCTCAAGGAAATATAGTCGAATTAACAATATAGCCGATGTATTTCGTAGACTCATCGGATCCTTTCAT
This sequence comes from Amiota minor, assembly GCA_037043295.1. NCBI lineage: Eukaryota > Metazoa > Arthropoda > Insecta > Diptera > Drosophilidae > Amiota > Amiota minor. Next base: position 155,465 of record JBAMAW010001075.1, read on the forward strand.
GTCTAGTCGTTGCGTTGCTGAAAGAAAGCGAGTTTAGCAAAGTGAAGGAACTACCCAAAGAGGTATTAAAAGCCTACTGGAAGAGACGAAAATTATGTGCAATTCAAATTTGCACAGCGACACTGATAGTGAAGATGAAAGCGATTATGATTAAAACATCAATTCATATTTCTTTCTTTAATTATTTCTTTATTAACAATAAATATTTTTTGGATGTTTATTTAATAATAATTATCATAATAAACTATTCATTTACATTTATAATGTTACTAGCTGTCCCGGCGTGCGTCGCTTCGCCAAAGCTCCAAAAAAAAAAAAAAAAAAAGGAAAATTATATACCTATATGGTACTTATGTAAGCCATAACGCCGAGTAAAACAGTTAATTATTAAATGCTTCCGTAAAAACAACATTTCGAGTTTCATTTCTATGGCCAAGAATAAAAAAAGTTTGGTTCTGTGATATGCCGATTCGTGACAGGGAAACGTATAGTTGGCCATGAGAAAACACTTCGTTACGGAGATCTATACCAAAGGCATGAAATGTTTGCCCTTGCGATTTCTGAATAGTAAGCATAAAACATGTTCTGACTGGAAACTAAACTCGGTTGAAATCATAAGTATCCTGGGGATCGTCGTAGTTTTGCCTGCTGCTGAACTGTTAAAATAGTCGCCTCTACAATATTAGGGAAGTAACGCTTAGTTTGTAGTCTTGGAAGAATATCGGCACGTGTACCTTTAGTAACCGCAGGTAAATGCTGTCTAAAATCTCCAGTGTATATAAAAATTTTGAAGTTTTTCAACAGAAATTCTGTAATCACTTGTTAAAACTATTAATATTGTGTGGAAATGTTAAAGAACTTCGTGATGGAAATTTAGAATTGAGCCAAAAACTATTGTACAATCACTACAGTCACTTCACCCATTACCGCCTCAGAGGAACAATATGAGACTTGTGTGACATTGTACACTCATCCCATATTATAGGTGAAGCTCTCTGAAGAACATAAGCAGCTTAAATGTAGAATGAGCTGTCCTCCCTCCACACAGAAGAGTGGCTGCAATGCCTGAAGAAGCGACCGCAACAGCAATTTTGTTTTCGCTTCGGATTTTAGCTAAAATTATTGAAGTTAAGAGAGTTTTACCAGTTCCTCCAGGTGTGTTTTTTAAAATAAAAATTCTCCTGTGCTATCGCTCATACTGTGAATTACCTTCCGGAAAATAACTCGTTGCACTCCTATACCTCTATCGCGAGATTTAAAAAACCTTCAAAAAAATTTTTATATTCTTGTGTGTACTACCCGCAATACCCATATTAGACGATTATCTCCTTGATTCTTATTTTGTTTCCACACTAAGAACGATCATAGCGACGAAGCGACCCGCGCACTTCTCTTCTCAACAAACCAAAATTGAGAGAGAGCGAAATGGGCTTTGGCTATACTCTGCGTACACATAAAAGAGAGCAAACAGAGAAATAAATAACAAAAACAACACAAAATTTAAGAAGAGGAAGCAAAGCATGAATAACGAAACCATAAATTTGTGTGGGTAATTTTGGGAAAACTTAATCCTAAAATAAAACATATTTTAATTTAAAAAATCAAAAAAGTAAGTATGCCACTCGGTTTTTTAGGACAAAAGTATTATTTAAAAAAAAAAAAATATTAAAATTGGTTCAGTATAGATTACATAAAGGCGTTACAATCAATGCCCATATAAGCAATTTTATATAATATTGTAGTATAGAAATATAGATACAAATTTTATAATAAACACACATAAAATGTTGTATTTTCCGTATACAAAAAATGACAAACAGGCTGAAAATACTTTAAAATTATTACAAATTATCAAAGACGTGCAGAACCATAACGTATCAGCAGCAATCAAGGGTTGTGAGGAATCTTCTTCACTTGCAGGAGCCCCACCAATGCTAGATAATGTCTTAAATGAGACTTTATTATTACAAGAGCAACAAAAAAATTAAGTCAAAAAGTGGTAAAATTAAGACTGAAAATAAGGCAATAGTAAATGAGCCTTATAAGGAAGCAAAATCCAAAGGAATGCCGATATGTGCAAAGTGCAACCCTGAATAAGGTGCAATATAAATGCTAAGATTATGAAATAGTTGTGTTTGTTATATAAACCTAAATACAAAAAAGTCTATGTAATTTATTTGGCTTGTTGTGAAAGTAAAGCATATGCTCATCAAAAATTAAAAATGACAATTATATAGATAAACTTACTGATCTAGTTGTTGTATTCGAATAACAAAACCATAAACTACAATAACATATTTATATTAAGCATATATCACAGATGAGATCTGGATATATTGCAATGTGTCAGAATTTAAAAAAATTGAAGCTACCTTTAATCCCAAAATTCATAATAAACTTTTAATTAACAAAGTTGCTGGTGTCCTTATGACTCACTAGAGACAGACAGAATGGCATATAGAGATCCCATAACAGTGCAGCAATTCTTTTTTCATGAATTTTTTTTTTCTATTTTTTAATCTCTTATATTTTGTATTTTATGAATTTAAATTTCAGTTTTTGATGGGAACGGTGTAGGGATATTAGTACCCATTGAATTAAAAGAGTGTGTGCAGCTCGCCAAATGTCCGGGAATCAACCCACATGAGATCTAAGTTATCTTTGTTATTCTTGTGTGCGATTTTATTTTTTTTTTGTTTTGTTTGTAATATATCATTTGTATTTAATGTCACAAAAAAATTGAAGTATTTCATTTCCACTTTAAGTTTTGTTAAATACAGTTGTCCGTTTTTTTTTTTTTTATTTTTTATATTACACACGTGTTATTGCATAAATTCTATAGTAAACGATATGAGCTTAAAAACTTTAAGTTATAGATCTAGAGCAGTCCGGTGCTTGACTGGACCGATGCATCGCAACATGGCAAAAATCACAGCACCACCGAGTGCTGATTCTGTCAAATCTGTTACCAAACAGAACAGAGGAAGCAACCATGGTATTGACAACTCCGAACTCACCACTGTTGGTGTCATAAACCGTCCGCTGTATGATTTGTATACGGGATATTATGACCGGAAATCAAAACAGAAACATCGATTGGTAAAAAATGTTTCAGAAGAAATAAGGAATACGCTTTTACCTCTCAGTGAGGAACTTAAAGAAATCATTGCATTTGGGAAAAGTAATAAACATGGTGATGGGAAGGAGTGCAAGGTAACGACTAAATCTGACGTGGCCACAAAGCCACGTACCAGGAAGCAGAAGATTTTGTTAATGATGACAGAAAGTCTTGCAACACCGAAAAAAGAAGATCAGAAAGGCAATTATCCGAACATCTATTTAAATTCGTTAGTACCGTCCCACCGAAAATTGATCGGCTTAGCCAAAAGGGAACATGATAATAAAAACGCTAGGCTGGATGAGGTCTATAAATTAGACATAAAAAATACGCCTTATTACAACGCAGATTGGAAGAAGATGACAGAAATGAAATCTAAACCAAAACTCAGGATTGTTGATTTAGCAAAAGAAAAAAGTAAAAAAAGGATGGAGAATTTTTTTAGCGAACTAGATGAAGGAGGCCAAAACAGTCTACTCGTAAATCCTCATTCAACTCTTAGAGACACCAATACGAAATCCAGGTTTGTTGATTTAGTAAAAGCAGATAGTAATAAAAGGATGGAGAAGTTTTTTGGTAAACTTGATGAAGGAGGCAACGACAGCATACTCGTAAGACCTCATTCAATTCTTCGAGGAGTTTCGGTGGAAAACTTAAAAAAGAAATTCAAAAAAAATGCGGCAATGATACGCTATCTTCAAAAATCAGTTTCGTAAAGCCTGTTTGGTAACAGTACATTAACATAAGTACACAATAAAACCAAATCATAAAATATATTCACGTACGGATTACTTTGGATTATTTGGAATATTTGGATACTTTATAAGTAAGTTAATTAATTTTATACCATAGAAGGAGATATAATCAAAGTTATTTTTTTACCTGATTCTATACAGAAATTGACTGTGAACTCGTATTTCTAAGATATGTCACTTTTCCATAATCTCTGAGAAATCTTATTTTGCATAGATGTTACTCGTAAGACAATAAGGACAGATGACAGAAGAAGATTGTTGCGGCTATGACTCAATAATGTTTTTAGTCGGTTCTCATGAAGAGTTTTAATATAAATTGTATGTAAGAATTGTATAAAATTGTATGTCTTTAATTATTAAAGATGAAGTCGTGTTCATATTCAAAGAACTATAAGATTCTTTCACTTAAATATGTGGAGACTGATGAAACTTATTATTGATGGTTGATTCTTTTATATAGGACACCATTTAAGAACATACACTATGTATGTGTATTATGTCTTTCCCTAGTTATGCAGATTCTCAAGTTTCAACAAAAAGGAAATACTCTTCACGGGATTTGTATGGGAGGTGCCCTCCTTAGTTATCCGATTCGGTTGTCCGTACAGTAAAAGAAAGGTTCGTGCAAAATTTTAGCTCTCTAGCTCAAAAACTGAGGGACTAGTTTGCATACATACAGACGGACAGATGGACAGACGGACGTAGCTTAATCAATTCGTCAAATCGAGTATAATTAAATTACATTAAAATTAATACTAATATCTAGGTACCTACCGAACTCTCTGTGGGCATGGGTAGACTGGCCTAAAATTTATCTCTGCTCTTATATGTGTCATTATGATAAACTATAATGAATTTCAAGTGTCTGCCATTATTTTTCGACCATTGTGTTTTGATCAGAAGATGATTGATTTTCTTTCTTTCAAATAAAACAATAAAAAGTGGTAAATTGGTGTCAATTGAAACATGTGAAAGATATTTACTATATACCATACTAGCATAGAAAGAAAATAATGTCAATTAAAAGTAACCATGTTATGATAACGTTTCTGATGATCAATGTTTTGTTTGTTTAATGGAATGAAAATTATGGCGCGTGCTTAGCCAAGTGAAACGACGACGATGATTTTTTGATGAGAGAAGTCAAAATACTGACTGACGTACGAGTATACACAATCAAACAAATTAATGGATGGATAGATAGTTAGATAGATGGATGGATGGAGTAGTACAAGTGGATGTTTGAGTAGTGAGCGGCAGATCACTAAATGAATAAGTAAACTGGCTGAATGATTGAATATTGTTTGTGGACAACTCAATGAACAACAAAAATGTATCTCACCAGCAACAACAACAATAATAACAATGATGATGGTAATAACAAAAAAAAAAAAAAATCAGCACGCATTTGTTAAAAGACAATAAATAACTGAAGAGTAACACTAAATAAAGCACTGTGCAGGACCGGATTAAGTCATTTAAAATTGACTCCTTGTTTAAAAGGGGCATAGATAGATAACCGGATCGTGAGTAAAGCAAGCAACACTGCGCTATTTTTGATCATTCAATATTTAGTTTTAATCTTAGATACAATAGATCTAAGAAATGGCTATCATTTATCATCAGTATTAACTAGAAATTCCTGTAGAACAATGAGTGATCACCGCTTCAAATGAATAAAGTCTGAATTTAATGATAAAGTCAATTTGACGAGTTAATAACTATTGATGAAAAATAAGACTTGCAGCAGTAAGATTCGTTTCACTGCACAAAGTTTAGTGTTCCATCTTATGATGTAAAGATTGGACCATGAGAGACTCTAGCCCAGTAGTCCACAATGGGTGACCATTGAACCTTTAAATATGGTTAATTCTTTAATAAACAAATACCAAAACAAGAAAGAGAAAATTGTATGATCTTCAGATCTGTAAGAAATCACTTTAATTCCTTGATTTTATTCCGCTTGCAGTTGGTTCAAAATAACATTTATAGATTTCTGATTTAACTGTCAGACAGCCCCATTAAGTTCAACCTCCGAAATTCTTTGTACGCGCCTGTCTGAAAGTATGATACTGGGCGAAAAGAAGGGTAATAACACCAACAACAACAACAACAACAACAAATGCTAATTGCCTTTGCCGCAGTAATTTGTAACCCCAACTTGTTGAACAAAACTAAAGAAAACAAAAAAAAAAAAAATAATAAACTACCAACAAACTGAAAGGTAGGGAAAAACTCAACAATAAAGCGTGAAAAAAAAAAATTATATTATACAATACATTTAAATACCAAATACAAAAAAGATATGCTAAAGCGTAAACAGCTCGAAAATGATGGGGACTGCGGCGCGATGTTGCCAACGAATAATAATAATAATACTTAATAATATTGTAACATTATAAAAATAAAATACCATGGCGCAACGTATTTATTCATTTATTGTATTTCATTCACACACTTATAATATACACAATATTACAGATATACACTAACACACTTACTCACGCACACAGATAGAAAAGCAAAGCAAAACAAAGCAAATGAGTTGTGCGAGCCAAAGTCAAACGCAAACGTTTGTTGCAGATCAGATACTTTTGCATTTAGCGGCAACAAGTTTTGTCAACATTTATGGAAAAGTCGTAACAGCGTGCGGACGTTAATATATTCGGTGTTCCTCGTGTTTGAATTCGAATTCGAATTCGAGTTAATGTTTATGTTCTATATTCGTGAATTTCGTTCTATTGATGTCGAGTAAATTAGAGCATAAATACGCCGGTAAATGAATGACTTCGTTGAATCAGTGAGAACACAAACTTGAACTGGAACCGGAAACTGCTTTACACTCACTCACACACACACACACACACACACACACACACACACTCATTCATTGAAATACATAGATACGAGTACAATGAGAAAGTATCTTGGAAATTGGAATAATTAACAAAACCCCAAACACAAAATATAATAATAAAATTAAAAAAAAAAAAACAAAAAAAAACACAAAAGAAAAAGAAAAACAAGAACATGACAGAGCCAAGTGCGCACCACCACCTGTTGTCGTTGTATAAAAAAAATAGTAATAATTGTGGCAGCAGCAATACAAGCAGCATAATCACTAAAGCGTCAACAATTACCACCACCAATAACATTACCACCAACACTAACGCTACCTCTAAACAGAACTACCAAAGTCCATTGTCGTCATCATCATCATCATCATTATCATTTTCATCATCATCATTACCAGCAACAGCGGCAGCAGTTACTATCTGGAACGGTGTGCAGTACGCTGCTTCTAGTAAAGAACTTGAATTGGAATTGTTGCGTCGTGAGTACGGTTTGGACGATCGCATGTTGGAAACAACTTTAGTGCCACGTTATAAACGCCACAAGCCGCAAGCAAGTGCGCGTAATAAGTATGTCTTTGGTGGTCATTACCAAACCATTAACAAAAAAACTTCATACGACGACACAACTAATTCAAATTCGGAATCTTCGTCATCGAAATCACAAAATTCCGATTGGATCTTACGTTACGACAACGAAAAACAATTTTCTGTTACAAATTTCCATCCATGGAATGGTTTAGATACACAACCCATTGGCATTGGCTATGGTGGTAATGCCAATACCAGGACTGGTCTTGGTGTAGTGCGTAAATTTTCACATTTCGATTTGGTTCCTTGGCGACGTCATCGCTCCAATCTTGATCTTAGTACGGTACCGGACTATGGTGGTGCTGGTGGTGATAGTATAATAACAAAAAAGTCCAAAAAATCTTCAGCTTTAACGCGTCTCGAGAAACTTGAATTGCGACAAAATCGTCGTCAATTGAAACGTGTCGAACGGTTTAATCAAAAGTATCTACGCCGTTTTGTCCGTGTTCGTTTGATATTTTCCATTGAGTTGCGGCACAAACGTATGGAGGTGTTGCGTCAATGCCAATTGCCACCGCGCATCTTCGAACAGAAGTTGGCCATCAATGAAACTGAGAGTGCTGCCTATGAACAGATTTTACTCGATGCGAATGCAAGTGTTGAGGATCATTTAGGTTATTTTAGTCGTCGTCAAAAAACAAATGATAAACAACAAGATTACAAAATGCAATTGAAAGCATCATTACCAACTCGATTAAAACACAAAAAGCTTACGAATATTCAACGTGCTCAACAACAACAGCAGATGCAACATTTATCTAGTAATCTAGTAACAGATACAAATTCATCTTCATCAGCTTATAATGAATCTCTTATAATTGATTTTGCAAGTGAAGATGATGAAAATGTTGATAATGGAAATGGAAATGGAAATGACGATGATGATGCAAATGAGAATGAAAGTGCTTATAATAAATTAAAGAAACAAAATCATGTAGCAACAACATTATCATTGTCATCATCGTCATCAGGTGTCGGTGTCGGTGTCGGTGCCGGTGCCGGTGCCGAACTCAATGTGAGAAACCCAATTATGGAGTTAATGGTGCCATGTGTCAAATGTCGCGATGTTGCCATAAAATTAAGGTACGAGATTTTTTTTTTTTCTATTACTACTACAAAACAATATTAGTTAAAAAATAAAAATTAGAAATCCAATTATGATTTGTGACAAGTCAAGAAGTGAGAGTGAAATCTTCTACCAATCTTCTTTAAAAAGAGTAGAATAAAACCCTTGATCATAACCCTTCATAAATGGGTTGTTACAAGTGAAGGATTGAGCTTTAACCCCTTCCTACTAGCATAATGTTGTAAAAAGATACAAAGTGTTTTGGTCTTGGGGCATCTACAGTTACAACAAAAAAAAATAAATAAAAATATCATGACTAGGCCAAAATGACAAGTTTTGTGCCACTTGGAAAAATGTGTGTTTATGTTTTTGTTCAACTTTCAATATTTTACCATATATAGTTTTTTTTTTTTATATATCATTATACATAGTACATACAAGGTATATAGTTTTTTACTATACTTTTTTTGTTTAATGTGTTTTTTATGTTTTGTGAGTGTAACAAACAACGAACCAACCAATCAACGTTTGCCATAATAATAACAAACTTTCGCGCTACATACTCAAATCCACAATACAATACGAGTATCTGCATATGACTATAACAAATGTATCTTTCAAACAAACATCTTAACTTTGCTGGTTTAGTAGTTTATGTCCCGTTGTCTGTCTGCCTGCCTGCACTTGTTTTAAAGTGATTATTAAAGCATAAAATTAAAAAACAAAATACTAATTAAATGAAGAGTAAACTAATTTTGGTTATTAAACAAATTTGCTTTGGTTGAAGTCATAAAAGGAAGGAAATATTCAAAGCAACAAAAAATAATGTACCTATATTTTCTTATAGACATTTTAGTATTGTAATAGTTTCTATTGTTTGTTGTATTTTTTTTTTTTGCTTTCATGTGATTTTCTTCTATCAAATTTTTTTTTTTTTTTTACACTCTTTAATATAATTTAACTTCTTTAAAATTGTAAAAAATATCCGGTGTACAGGGCCTTTGTGACTTAACTCCACCTAAACGGCTGGACCGATTTTAAAGACATTTTGTGTGTGTGTTTGATTGGGTTCATAATTTTTTTTTTTATCATTACTTCATTTAGCGTAAAATTTACTGAATCGATTTTAATATTTTTTTAATTTTTAAAAAGGTAAATATACTTCTTTCTTGAATTACGTTGTTGCAAAACCATTGCAAGACCAAGCACAAAAAGTTTCGTACTTTTTTTTCCTACTTTATGCTTTGCTGCTTTTTGAATTTTAAAATTGCGCTCTTTATTCTTACCTTTTTGTACTGAGAGCGGACGAAGGGAATGACAGTGTGTTTCATTGTTCATGCTTTGCTGTATGTAGTTATGTTTCTATTGCTATTCTTCTTCGTATCCCGAATAAGAAATTCCAGTGTTATACAACATGAAAGCGAGCGAGCGAATGAGAGTGTATGGTTTCTAGTAACAATATCCAACGAACATTTTGAGAGCGAACACCACCACATTTTCTTATTATTGAAGTGAAACTTCTTTAGCGAAGGGAAGTAAATCCAAAAAATATGAAAATAAAATGTGACGAAAATCAAAATTTGACGATATTATTATTATATTGGAGCTATTTGGGCAAATACAATATGGAAGAAGAAACTTCTTAAGTAGATGGTCAAGCAATAATACAGAATATTGTAGTGCTATATTGTTTCAATATTAAAGAGATATTTTATTTTTCGTTCTTTCGTAAAGTTGTTTACTTTCTTCATTCATTTTCTATCTCTCTCCTACTCAAGCATAAGCATTCATCCTCTACACTGCAGACGAGCCCACACAAGACAATGCGCATTGTTTTGTGCGTCTCCCTACTACGTCTCTGAAGATGTGATTTTCATCACATTTCATTTTCTAATTTTTGGATTTACCTCCCTTCGCTAAAGAAGTTTCACTTCCATATTATGCTTATGAGGGTGAGGAACACTACTTAAATTTATTTTTATTATTATTATTACTGTTTGATGCTAACTTAGAGTTTACAAACTATAAATTGACAGCAATTAAATTTTATATTTTCCATGGCTGCCAGGGCCTTACGTTAATAGTATATAATTTTCGCTCTATACAATTTCTTGATGATTCCAAAATTAAACCAACATAGAATCTTAATCTTAGTCAATTATATTAGAAAAGAATATGTCCATATGCCAAGGAACCATAAATGCAGTTATAGTTTTTAATGCATTTACAAATTGTATGGTTGAGAACATAAGAAAACAACTAATAGGAATAATGTATAAAATGAAAAAAGATAAAATGATATCACTGCTTGACAGTAATTGTATAATTTTGTGTCCATCCAAGCATAAAATTACAAGTTTCAGTTGATTTTTATGATGTGTTTTGAAAAATAGAAAATACATACATCAAAGTGTGGGAAGAAGGTGTCATGACCATGATGTTGGATACTACGTAGAAATAAAGTTAAAGTTCATGAGTCGAAACAAGACATTTTTTTTTTCTTTAATTAAAGAAACATTGTTATTGATTGATACCAAAACTTAGGAAGTCATTTTTCTTTATTCATTTTATACATACTTCATATTATTTTTATTATGAGAGTCAATGATTGTTCAATGATTAACGCAACAAATCGTGTTAAAAAAACGATTTATTGATTACAATACCAAATTATGGATTCTTTTTAACATAGTCCCCAACAACATTTGTACACTTGTCCCATCGTTCTTTTAATTTGTATATGCCTCTCCAATAAAATTCTGTGGGTTGATCTCGAAGCTATTTTTCCACCTGATTTTTAACTAGTTTACGGATCGCATCTCTAAGGGGTCCAAATATATAATTTGAAGTTCGAGGGAGAATGTGGAAGGATATTGTACCTCAGTTTTTGAAATGTTTCTTGTGTTAAATGATCTGATTTCTATGTGATTGATTGGAGTTCATCTTGCACAGGTTTTTTTGTACTGCAACTTATACTGAACAATATTATGGATTGTTCCAACACTCGCTTGCTTTTAAAAGCAGCTATCAGTTCAACAATTTAATGCCTGTTGCCCTGAATTAACGCTTCAATACGAGATTTAAGGGAGGAAGTTGCATTTTCAACTGGGCGTCCACTCTTAAACGGCTGCTTTTAAACTGCTCTACCCATTTGTTGACATTCGAAAGGTTCAAACATGTATTCCCATACACTTTCAATATTATTTCGTGGATTTTATTACCTTTGATACTCTTGTTGTTCTTCCTTGTTAACTCAATACATTTGAGGTTATGCTTATGAAATACTTTCGAACAGCTAAATCCTAAAGAGATGAAGTCCAGGTTTCGCTGGTGATCACTCTTAGGAAACATGGAAATGTGGTTTGTAAAAAAAACTTTTGCATGTGTACATTTTGTAACATTATTTCTAAATGCAAAAGGATTCGACATCTTCAACATAAATTTGGAAATTATCATCAACTTCACGTCTTCTTCCAAGTTTATTGTTAAATGTATTTTTAAACTCTATTCAAGTGGCTTCAAGCGAAGAATAGTCGGATGATGATTGTGAGGATAAAAAATGCTACAAGCGAAATTAATAATTATAATCCAACGCCAATTGACAATAAAGTGGATATTATAAAGTTTTGGGTTGATAAAAAAAAAAAAAAAAAAAAAAACATTTGTCCATATTGTCCATCCAATTGTGCAAAAGATTTGCTTATTATTATTATTATTATTAGATTGCCATACAAGTCACTATAAAGAAAGAATTTTCTGCTTTAAAATTATTGTAGTATTACCAATTTATCCAGTGACTCCATTCATAAACTTCTTTTTGTTTTTCACTTAAATCAAAAATAAATAATAAATAAATTTTCAGAAAATTACCACAATGCAAATGGCTTTTATTTTCTCAGAAAAGAAAAAACCTCAAGAAATAAGTTTTATTTATTATTTATGACGTATTTACAATTTAAAGAAATTATAAACATAGTCTATTGACAATGTTTATTAACAAAGGATTTCCATCTGTCTCTATTGCGTGTTAATAGATTCCACGTCAATTTCGGCCTTCCTTTGGACTTCGTCCCTTGAGGGTTCCATTCCAATATGGCAGGGGTATTTCGTCGTTATTTTTGCGAAGGGTATGTCCCAGCCAGCCGTACTTTCGTTTCCGTAACACAATTTCAATTTGGTCTTGCTCGCAGATTTGCCAGAATCGCTGATTGCTAATAATTCTCGGCCACCAGATTCGCAAAATAGTACGTAGACATCGGTTGATGAACGTTTGTAGTTTCTTCATGTTTGTAGTTGTAGTATGCCAAGTCTCACAGCCATATAGCAAGACAGTTTTCACACAAGCGATAAATATTTTTATTTGCGGTCTTGGATTTTTGAATTCTACATTCTATATCGATATGGGTTCCTCGGTTTGTTGTTATTTGGCTACCAAAATATTCAAAACGTTCAACCTCTTCGATGTCGTTACCGTCAATTATAAGATGGGTGCTAGTAGTAGTATTTAATCGCATGCTCTTGGTCTTTCTGCAGTTAATATTCAATCCCACTTTTTTAGACTCCACAGTGAGTTTGTCTAGTTGGATTTGCACATCCGAACAGCGATTCGTGAGCAGTGCTACATCGTCGGCGTATTCTAGATCTCTTAATTTTCTGTGCAACTTCCAGTTGTGTCCTAAGTTTTCGATTTATGCAGCTTCAATGACTAAATCCAGGACGTTGATAAACAATAGCGGAGATAGCGCACATCCTTGCTTAACACTGCCCTTACATTCATAAGACTCGCTTAGCTGTCCGTTGTGTAGAACACGGCTAGTGGAGTCTGCGTAGCTGGCCTTGATGATGTTGACGATTTTTTGCGGGACTCCTCTAGCGCTTAGCGCTAACCATATACCATTGCGATCTGGATCATTGAAGGCTTTTCGATGAAGACTATGTATAATGGAGCATTAAATTCTGCAGATTATTCAATCAATATGCGTACCCTGTTGATAAGATCAATGCACGATTTATCTGGACAAAACCCGGCTTGATTTTTCCTAATAAGCTTATTTACGTGTTCTGCAATTCTACCCAGTATGATTTGATTCAGTACCTTCATAACAGTTGGTAGAAGTGAGATGCCTCTCCAATTGGAGCACTTTTTCTTGTTGCCTATTTTGGGGATTTTAATAATTATGGACTCTTTCCACGTTCTAGGCACTGCTTCAGTAATCCAAACTGTTTTTAAAATATCTACCAGTTTAGTGGCCATGAGACGTGCGTCTACTTGAAAGCATTCTACTGCAAGTCCATCGTTCCTAGGTGCTTTTAAGGGTACGGATTGCTTCTACTATTTCGTCTATTGTAGGTGGGTTCGTATCTATTTGTCTACTTATATTGTGACGATTTCGGCGATTTCGGATGGTTAGCTGTTCTACGCTTGCAAGGGATGGCGTGTTAAACGTACGCTCAAAGTATTCTTTCCGTATTCCTGCTTGCTCGTCTTTGGATGTAACAATGTTACGGTTTTCATCCTCAATGGGGCTGTTGATTTTAACGTTCCCTTCGCTACTAGTTCTTATGAGGTCGTGAAGAACTTTCATGTCACCTTTTGAGGCGGCTTCTTGTGCAATCTCCTACGCCAATTTGTCGATTCTCGTCTGCTTCCTTATTAATTTATTTAGTACGTTATATTCAAGGGTATGTTCTTCTATGCGCTGTGGATTATTCTCATCAAGCATCTTGATTTTTATATGGTTTCTTTCTGCAATTCTTCTCCAAAGAGTTACTGACATCCACTCTTCCTTTGTTCTGGATTTTTTGCCTAATATATTGTCACAGACAGTATACATAGAGCTACTAAGAGTTGCCCAGGCTTCCTCGCTATCTGATTTATCTATGACTATTTCGGAGAGTTTGGCTATAAATTCCTGTTTTGTAGCATTGCCAGTTAATTTCCTTACTTCAAATTTTTTGATGGAGCAGGTCTGTTCCCATGTCGATACCGCAGTGTCTCTAGGCGGATCTCGGCGCATATTAAGTAGTGGTCACTGTTAATTTCAGCAGTCCGCTTGTTGCGGACGTCGCGTAACGTATCACACGCCAGTCGGGACATGCAGATATGATCAATCTGTGAAGAAAAGCTTCCATTGGGTGAGTTCCAAGTTACTTTGTGGTTGTCCTTATGAGCGAGCATTGAACCTCCTATTTTAAGGTCGTGATTGTTGCAGAGCTCTATAAGTAATTCACCATTTTCATTCCGGATACCCATCCCATGAACTCCCCTTAATTGATTCATAACCGGTGTTATTTGCTCCTATTTGTGCGTTAAAGTCCCGCATCAGTAGTATGATATCTGGATGTGGTATTTCTTCCAGAACTCCATTTAGCATGCTATAGAAGTTATCTTTATCACCTATATCACTGTCTTCAGTTGGTGTATTCTGTCCTTTAGCTCGTAGGCGTGCGCTGATTATCCTTTCATTCCAAGCCTTCCATGATATCATTGCATTTTTAACTCTCTTGCTAAGATAAATGCCAACGCCCCGATAGTGTGGGTCAGTTGCATTGGGCATGCCTGAGAACAGGAATAGGTCTCTCCTGTTATTATTTATTTCTCCGAGTAAAAAAAGAAATTTTTAATAAATAACTTTTGAGTGAGTGCAAAATTAAACTCAAGAAATCATTCTTAAAAAAGAGTTTTTTTTAAATATTATAACCAACGTTATGGTCCCTGATAAAAACTATACTATTATTTATATTGATGCCTTAAAGTATGCAATATTTTCTTTTACTTTGTAAATGCTTTAATATTTTTTTGTATCATTTCAGAACTGCCACAAATTATGCTACAAATAATTTTAACTTAAATAACTACTACAACAACAACAACAACAACAACAACAATAAATGTACCAATAACAACAACAACAACATCTATAAGAGCAATCATAAAAACATCAATTTAAATCGAAAAATGCATTCTCATCATCAATTAGAGGCTTACATTGGCAATGTTGGTGGAGGAGGTGGTGGAGGAGGAGGAGGAGGAGGCGGTGGTGGTGGCAATGTCATTATGTCTAATAAAAATGGTAATAATAATACCAACTCCAACAATAATAATTCAATGCACTCGGGGAGCATTTCATCAAATGAAAGGCCCAACGGAGGCGCATTAGCCCTTCATTATGCAGCTGCTCGCGGTTGTCTTGACTGTGTCCAATTATTGGTCGCTGCATCTGTAGATATTTGGTAAGTTCTTAAATATATTATACCCTACGTTAGATGAAAATAAAAGAAAAGAACCGTAATTATGTATTATTATTATTATTATTTACTATTTTAACCATAAGAAAGAGAATAGCAAATGTGCCTCAAGATATTACTATACTATTTATGAATTATGGTGAAAGCCAAAACAAAGACAACAATGACTACGACAACGAAAACGACATAGATAATGGACATCGATTGAATTATAAAATTGTGTTAAGTGTTTCTAATGAATGTGCAGAGAAGATCGATCATATGTATGTATGTATATAGAAGAAACTAAATAGCAAAATAGAAAACAAAATCACCAACTTTAAGATTAACTAAATTTTATGTATTTATACTTGAAATAGTTCATAGATTTACAAAGTCATCTAAATTCAAATCAATTTGTGTACTTGTATAGTTTAAAAATGTAATCGTTTCTAGGCAGATTTTATTGATCTGATTAAATTTTCCAATGCTCTTTTTGCATTAATTTAGAGGTGAGAACTTTCATGTGCCTTCCAAGATATTAAAACTTAACTTTTTGTATAAAGGTAAATATGTAACCCTTGTGTTTTGAGGAAGACAATTAGTTTATTGTTACGCTTAGAATTGACTAAGCATTTAAAGCGATGTTAAGATTTTCCAGCTAAGTAGTTTCTAGGTATAAAACTATTTATTTAATATTCACTTAATGATTGCTTAAGTCCTCCGATGGCTTGAAAATTCTGTCAAACGAGTTGTCCAACAAAGATACCAAGGTCTTTCAATGACTCCACCGAATTGACATAGTTAAAGAGTCCAGTGTAACTAACATACTGGACCGTTCTTTGCACAAAATATTGGATTGACAATCCTCTAAATTGACTATTCGCCGAATGCTGATAATCGGTTATAGTGTGTGATAGAGAGTGTTAAAAAGGAAAACAAAATTTAAACAAAAACCACCTCGCAGTCACTAAATGTTTTGACGTGGACCATTGTTACCGTTGGCTCTGCGCTTAGAATTGACTAAACATTGATTACAGTCCCGCTTCCTACACCTTCCTAGGCATGTTTCTAAGAGTTTCATAAAACAAATCCAATTTTCCAATGTACTTCTGAATTAATTTGTAGGCAAGAACCTTGTTGGGCCTTTAAAGTCATCAAAACATATCTTTTGTTTAGCACACTCATGATCCAAGCCAATTTTCTAATGCTTTCAGAGGTGATAACCATCAAAACATAACTTTTTGTTTATAGGTATGTATTGTAATAAAGCCAACCCTTTCTATTGGGGAAGTTTAAATCCGATTCGATCAATCGAATGATTTTTTGATTTATTTAGACTAATCCATCTAATCTTGTTTCAAATTGTGTTTCAATTATGGTAAATTTAATTCGCGACTATGATTTTTAATACACAGACAACTCAAAATTATTCGATTTTTAATTTGTGAGACTTTGTTTGTTCAAAATTTCAGTTAAATATCTTCAAAACTGCAATTGTATACAATAAAATATAATAGTAATGTAGGCTAAACCTCTATTCATTATCAGTTCATGACAGTTGCTACCAATGAATAATTTCACAAAAAAAAAAAAAATTAAATCCATTGAAAAAACTTCAACTCCTTATTTCCAAAACTAAAGGGGGAATATTTAATTTATGATTCACTCACAGAGAAACAAACGGATATAAATGATTTGATAGATTCCTTTGAAGACTGACGCACCACACAATAGTGTTAATTAGGTATATTTCTTACTTTTAAATATTGATTTAAGTTAATAAGAATGTGTGTGTGTGTGTGTATCTATGTATCTGTGAGTGAATGTGTGTGCGTATAAATTTTATTGTTTATCTGCATATTTAATTTATGCATGCAAAAGTATGTCAGTCATTTATTCTTTTATTATTGTAAATGTAAATTAAAACTGTGCAGTATCTTTCTTTTTTTTTACAATAATCGTCGTTATAATAATATTTTTTAATATCTTTGGAATTTCTTTTTTTCTATCATTTGCAATATTTTAATATAATAAAAAAAACAATTTTTTTTTTTCTGTTTTAATTGCATTTATCTGCTTGCAATAAATTGAACTACCATAAAGACACAATATTTTTCTAACCCAATTTGCTAGAAATAATTCACCATTTGTAGAGAGTTGTGTTATTTGTTAGGAGTAGAAATCAAACGATTTAATTGTCTAGAACTAATTAACTGCAAAAATACTTTACTGATGCAGAAGCAGAAGCGAAAGACTGCACATCTAAAATACAACAAAAATGGTCAAGGCAAAGACCGAATGGACTTTGGTTTCATTATACATTAAATACACTTTATATCAAATTTGAATTATCAAAGAACCACTTTATATACAATATATATTGATGGTGCATTTAGTGCATTTGTTTTACTACACAATTTAGTAGAGGAAACCCTGAAAACCCAATTTAAAAAAAAAAAAAAACTTTGGATGCCTTATACAAGACTAAAAGTCAAAAAAAAAAAATTTTTTCCCATTAACTTGATATATTGTATTAAACTTTAGCGCTTTAGAAGCATCATTACGTGGCTCAATGTCTTTTCTTAGCTTCAGTGCTCGGATTTAACTTTATCGGCATGGAAGATTGTAATGATGGCCTGGGCTTTAACCTGGCAATGAAGTCTCCACAAATCCCAAACCACTTCTGAAATTCAACCTTTGAAATATCATTTAAACTAATGATATTCTTTTTCATATCGATCTAAATTTATATATTATTTTATGTATTAATATGTTACAAACATCACGAAAAAGTAATCATAATATCCACAATATTTTTAATGTGATGGTTAGTTATAATAATAAGTAAGGCCTTTAACTAGTTACCGTTCATGATGCTATGTAATTAAATTATGTAACAAAACGAACGAAAACAATAGATACAATATACAATTCCATACAATACTATTGTGTTCTATTGTATTGTTTTTATTATAGTATGATGTATCTAGATACGGTGCTATGGTTAACCAACAACCGTTGTTGGTTTTGTGGCCAACAATATAGGAGGAACAATGGTATGCTAGTGCAATTAAAAAGCTTAAAGAACATTCAACAGTTCACTCGACCATTAATCGATGATTCCATGATGAGTAGAAACCAAAAACAAAAGCAAACCACATACAAGTATTTATGTATGTTATGTTATATTATGTTACTACCATCAATGTTTATTACATAGAGCAATAGAGAATATTGTAGAATAGACAACTGGATTAGTATCGAACAATATAAGCAGTTGTTAGTTGTGTGTTTCTTACTTTTGTAGCATTTCAACATTCTATCTACAACATTCACCTACTTACCAAGTCAGCAGTAAAAGAAAGATACAAAGATACAAACGTGTGGCATACTACTCATGAAGCAATGAATCTAAGCACCTGGAAACGTTCGTCGTTCGTTCATTAAATGCTCTAAAAACGCTTTAACGCATAAAACAGGCTAAATAGGTAATGCTGCTGCTGCTGCTGATGCTGCCTGGATCCATAGCATTCTAGAATTTCTTTAGTCAGACAGATAGATAGACAGACAGTGAAGTTTGTCAGTCAGTCAGTCAGTCAGCCAATCGGTTGGCCATGCTAAGATACACCAAAGCATCTCGTTTTTCACGTCATCATGGAAAATGAAGCCCCAAGATCCAGTCATAGTCATAGCAATCACCATCAGCAACATTGCATATTACAAAATTACAGCAGGATTATTTTTTTTTTTATTGAGAAAAAATATCTAGAAAATATTTGTGGTTTGTTGCATGTTCCCTGATCATTGCAACAGGTTGTTGCCGGTTTTGTTTTTTTTTTTTGTTTTCATTTATTTTGGAACGCTTCTTCTTCCTCTAAGAATTCATACAATAAACCTGTTTTGTTGTTGGCTTAGAATTTGTTTTAAAAAATTTGGAAAAACAATTTTTACTTTATGTTCTTCTGACCTTAGAAGGTATTGCTCATATTTTCTTTACTGCATTTACATTGATTTACTAAAAACAACATTTAGAATTCTTCAGACTTTTTATAAGGAACTAATACATAATTTTCGTTTGGATTATTTTTTTTTATTTTATTTTATTTTCTTTCCTTTTTTTTTTTTTCTTGATTTATCATTTGTATTTAATGTCACAAAAAAATTGAAGTATTTCATTTCCACTTTAAGTTTCGATAAATACAGTTGTCCGTTTTTTTTTTTTTTTATTTCTTATATTACACACGTGTTATTGCATAAATTCTATAGTAAACGATATGAGCTTAAAAACTTTAAGTTTTAGATCTAGAGCAGTCCGGTGCTTGACTGGACCGATGCATCGCAACATGGCAAAAATCACAGCACCACCGAGTGCTGATTCTGTCAAATCTGTTACCAAACAGAACAGAGGAAGCAACCATGGTATGGACAACTCCAAAATCACCACTGTTGGTGTCATAAACCGTCCGCTGTATGATTTGTATACGGGATATTTTGACCGGAAATCAAAACAGAAACATCGATTGGCAAAAACTGTTTCAGAAGAAATAAGGAATACGCTTTTACCTCTCAGTGAGGAACTTAAGGAAATCATTGCATTTGGGAAAAGTAATAAACGTGGTGATGGGAAGGAGTGCAAGGTAACGACTAAATCTGACGTGTCCACAAAACCACATACCAGGAAGCAGAAAATTTTGTTAATGATGACAGAAAGTCTTGCAACACCGAAAAAAGAAGATCAGAAAGGCTATTATCCGAACACATATTTAAACTCGATAGTAACGTCCCACCGAAAATTGATCGGCTTAGCCAAAAGGGAACATGATAATAACAACGCTAGGCTGGATGAGGTCTATAAATTAGACATAAAAAATACGCCTTATTACAACGCAGATTGGAAGAAGATGACAGAAATGAAATCTAAACCAAAACTCAGGATTGTTGATTTAGCAAAAGAAAAAAGTAAAAAAAGGATGGAGAGTTTTTTTGGCGAACTGGATGAAGGAGGCCAAAACAGTCTACTCGTAAATCCTCATTCAACTCTTAGAGACACCAATACGGAATTGAGGTTTGTTGATTTAGTAAAAGCGGATAGTAATAAAAGAATGGAGAAGTTTTTTGGTAAACTTGATGAAGGAGGCAACGACAGTATACTCGTAAGACCTCATTCAATTCTTCGAGGAGTTTCGGTGGAAAACTTAAAAAAGAAATTCAAAAAAAATGCGGCAATGATACGTTATCTTCAAAAATCAGTTTCGTAAAGCCGGTTTGGTAACAGTTCAGTAACATAAGTACACAATAAAACCAAATCATAAAATATATTCACATACGGATTACTTTGGATTATGACACGAACACGTTGCTTATTTACCAAATTTTGTACTTTATAAGTAAGTTAATCAATTTTATACCATAGGAGGAGATTTAATCAAAGACTAAAATTTCTTTTACCTGATTCTATACAGAAATTGACTGTGAACTCGTGTTTCCATAATTTCTGAGAAATCTTATTTTGCACAGATGTTACTCGTAAGACAATAAGGACAGATGACAGAAGAAGATTGTTGCGGCTATGACTCAATAATGTTTTTAGTCGGTTCTCATGAAGAGTTTTAATATAAATTGCTTAATTACCAAATTTTGTACTTTATAAGTAAGTTAATCAATTTTATACCATAGAAGGAGATGTAATCAAAGTTACTTCTTTTACCTGATTCTATACAGAAATTCACTGTGGACTCGTGTTTCTAATATGGTAGTTGAATTTGACAATTGAATAAGAAAATTAATAGTTGAAATTGAATATGAAAGTTGAATTTGGAAATTGAACAAGAAAGTTGAACGTAAAAATTAACATGGGAGTTGAATTTGAGAATTGAAAAAGAAAATTGAATATTGGCATTGAATATGAAAATTGTATGTTGACATTGAATATGAAAGTTGAATTTAGAAATTGAACAAGAAAGTTGAATGTGAAAATTGAATATGGAAATGATCATCATATGTAATTGAATGTTGAAATTATACAGAAATTCACTGTGGACTCGTGTTTCTAATATGGTAGTTGAATTGGACAATTGAATAAGAAAATTAATAGTTGAAATTGAATATGAAAGTTGAATTTGGAAATTGAACAAGAAAGTTGAACGCAAAAATTAACATGGGAGTTGAATTTGAGAATTGAAAAAGAAAATTGAATATTGGCATTGAATATGAAAATTGTATGTTGACATTGAATATGACAGTTGAATTTGGAAATTGAACAAGAAAGTTGAATGTGAAAATTGAATATGGAAATGATCATCATATGTAATTGAATGTTGAAATTATACAGAAATTCACTGTGGACTCGTGTTTCTAATATGGTAGTTGAATTTGACAATTGAATAAGAAAATTAATAGTTGAAATTGAATATAAAAGTTGAATTTGGAAATTGAACAAGAAAGTTGAACGTAAAAATTAACATGGGAGTTGAATTTGAGAATTGAAAAAGAAAATTGAATATTGGCATTGAATATGAAAATTGTATGTTGACATTGAATATGACAGTTGAATTTGGAAATTGAACAAGAAAGTTGAACGTAAAAATTAACATGGGAGTGGAATTTGAGAATTGAAAAAGAAAATTGAATATTGGCATTGAATATGAAAATTGTATGTTGACATTGAATATGAAAGTTGAATTTGGAAATTGAACAAGAAAGTTGAACGTAAAAATTAACATGGGAGTTGAATTTGAGAATTGAAAAAGAAAATTGAATATTGGCATTGAATATGAAAATTGTATGTTGACATTGAATATGAAAGTTGAATTTGGAAATTGAACAAGAAAGTTGAACGTAAAAATTAACATGGGAGTTGAATTTGAGAATTGAAAAAGAAAATTGAATATTGGCATTGAATATGAAAATTGAATGTTGACATTGAATATGAAAGTTGAATTTAGAAATTGAACAAGAAATTTGAATGTGAAAATTGAATCTCTGAGAAATCTTATTTGGTATAGATGTTACTTGTAAAACAATAAGGACAGATGACAGATGCGGTTCTCATGAAGTGTTATAATATAAATTGTATATAAAAATTGTATAAAATTGTATGTCTTTAATTATTAAAGATGAAGTCGTGTTCATATTCAAAGAACTATAAGATTCTTTCACTTAAATATGTGGAAACTGATGAAACTTATTTTTGATGGTTGATTCTTTTCTATATCACTTCATTTAAGAACATTTACTATGTATATATATTATGTCTTTCCCTTGTTATGCATATTCTCAAGTTTCCAAAACCACCTGACGGTAAAAATAATTTGTAGTATTTCGTAATTGACACAACTAGTTTTTAATAGGATGTTCCTTGGTCTACACTTAGAACAGAAGTCAACATTTAGCATACATATACCAAACACAATTGTTACTAAAAGAGCTAAAATTGATGTCCGCCTTTTAATAAAGTTAGCTAAATCTATGGAAAACAAGACAAATGAAAAGTAAATCTAGAAAGAACGTTATCTTCGACTATGCCGAAGATGAAATACTCTTCACGGGATTTGTATGGTACCCTCCTTAGTGGTCCGTTTCGGCTGGTTCCCACAAATGTAGTGCGTATAGTAAAAAGAAAAGTTTGTGCAAAATTTCAGCTCTCTAGCTCAAAAACTGAGGGACTAGTTGCATACATACAGGCAGACAGACGGACATGGCTTAATCAATTCGTCTAATCGAGCTGATCAAGAATATATATACTTTTTGTGGTCATTTTGTCTCCTTCTGCCTGTTACAAACTTCATGACAAGCTTACATTACTATTCACTCCCGTGAAGAGTATAATGAGAATTATATCAAGGTAAGTTGTTTACACCGATGAAGCTCATTTTGAAATTGCCTGAAGAAAATCCTAAAGATTATTTTTATCTTATCTTAAAGTTGTTGGGGCGAGTAATAGAATATGGAATTTGTGAAATCGAAATACTAACAAAATTTCCAAAATTATATACGAGTATATTCAATTCTTAAATTCAATTCAATTCAAATCAGTTTTATTGTATGATACTAATAATACTTGTAAAAATTTGTTTATACTTGTTGCTTTATTTTGCATAACCTTATAAGTATTTGTTCAAATATCTTCAAGCAATATCCACCCAAACTTGGGCTCCATAGGAGATAATGGCTTGGAAAACTAATCCGAAAAGATACATTTTGTTTTCAATATTCAAGCGAGAGTTTCTGTTTATAAAGGGGTTCAAAATTCTAATGAAGCAGTTTACTTTATTAATGTTAAGTATAAGTGAATGGTTTAAGGATCTAAGACAACTCCCAGGTATCTAACGCTTTGTCCCTAGGGGATATCAGCGTTTTGAAAGTAGCTACACAGATTAATAATTAAGCTTAAAACATTGTAAAAATGTGAATTAACAATAAGACCTTGAGTCTATTTGTTTGATTGATAAAAAGTGCCCATTTTGATGTTCACCCACAAAATAAAGAATTTTAAATAATAAAATTTTTACTTAAAAACGCTAATTTTCGTTTGGTTTATTTAAGAATTGAATACTGAAAAATAAAGAAAATATAGTTTTGCAAATTTTGTTAGCATTTTCATATTCTACAAAAACAAAAACCTTGAGTTTATTTGATTGATCGGGATTGTATGTTAAATTGAATAGTCTTCATTGTTACTTCCGAAAAGGAATACAAAAATTATTATCGTATTTATTTGTATTATCGGTAATATTCGGATTGGCACAATGTCCAAAGCTGTCAGCCGACTATGTAAAATCATCATCATAACGCCGTTCAGCATGGTGTGCTGCCAAGTTATGTTCATGTACCCGATTTTGTAAAATGCCTGTTTGTACCTTATGTGATGCCAATTGTGCTTCAATTTTGACCAGTGATTTTATTGACTGTTCCGCTAATCTCGTCTTGTTGCTTTAACCACTTGGCTTGCTTTACATTTAGTTCAATTGTGCTTCCTGTATGGTAAATTGAGGGTACATCCTCGTCATCATCAAGAAATGGTCTTTAAAGTTTGCCTGGACTTTTGCAATGTTTCAATACACTTCTTAGTAAAAATATTACACTCTTATATTCAATAGAAAATACGCGTACCATAACTTAAGTGCTTATGAAAGCGGCACAAGGAATGGATTGCGTTTTTTGTAGGGTGAGAAAGATGTCAAATGCGGTTCCAATGAAATTTGTACAGCGATGTACATTTATCTGATTAGTTAAGATGAGAGGTAGACTGTAAAGCATTTAAGTTTTAACTGCGATATCTGTGTCGGCCAAAAAAGCAACAAAGCCATGTTCACCATGATTGCTTATTTCATTAAATCATCTTTGTCCATGAAATCCATTAAAATGAAAATTATTTACATATTCCTAGGCAATTCATTCCTAATGTTTTAGAGCTTTTGATAGACATAGTCTGCGACACTGTGTCTAATATTACGTGCGTCAAGGCTTCAGTCCTTCACAGCAGCGTCCAGTCCTTTATACACTGTACCCTGCAGATATGCCAATGCCAGACAATGACAATATTCTAGTTGCTACCTATGCAGATGACACTGTTATTCCTGCATATATGTTTTTTCTCACATTGAGTCAGCAGAGCTGGTCCAATGGTAAATGCAGAGTTTTAACGCCTGAACCAAGCATTGGAATATTGGTATTGGCATGCCTCCAAGTCAGCAAATTGTACTTACACATTAAGAAGTGATGCTTGCCCAGTAATAAATCTTAACTCTAGCATTATACCTAAGGTTAATATTGATGTAGAAACATAACGCCGCATGCGCCACACAAACAATAAACAAACAAAAATGAACTGTTAGTTAAAGTCACTTAAGCGACTTGATCGTCATGATGATGATTAAGATGATGAAAATCATGATGATGAACCATTTTGCAACAGTTTACACCATTAATCTGCTCTCCAACCCTTTGCTCCATTTCTGCTTATGCTTTCTTTCTTCATGCATTTATTAAGACTCATTTAGGCAATAAAATTGTAATATAATAAAATAAAAGAATCATAAAACAAAAAACAAAAGATCGAAAAACATAATGTCATTTTATAACATCAATTGAGAGCATCATCATAAATCTTTGCTTTTAGTTTTTCGTTTGGCTTTTACGAGATTCTCTCAAAAATAATTTGGAAAAATCATAATCATTTTGAAATAAACTACAATAAATTGGATTTTTAAAGTGACAAGTGAAATGCAAATTGATTGCCATAATAAATGTTTCAAAGTGTTTAATAATACCAAATTTAATCAGTTAACATTGTCTACATGATTTGTATAATAAATTTGTGCCCAACGTTATTCAATTATCAAAAAAATGGGCATCTACATCTGGTGCGAAATTTTCTTTTCCAAATCAACATTAGATCTGAAATTAGTAATTAGTTAGGTAAGAAATTCTTAGTACAATTCATTGATTTTGTCATGTTTCAATCGATGCATTGATTTCTTTTACAATATAAAGTTTTTGATCATCTTAAAATGGGTTGTGCTCCTGTGTGTATTCTTCAATTATGTTGTAGGCTTTGTAATAAATGTTGCGAATGTTATGCGCTTGCAAAAATTCGATTTTATCAAATCCTGTAGATCAATAAACATTGTAATAAATTATAGTCTGGAGAAATTTTGTGTTTTACTTACCGCCGCATTCTTCAATAGCTTTTGCATAAGGGTTCTGACGTACCGAAAGCTTTTTACCAGCCTTCAATATGTTTTCAAGAGCATTTAATGCCACTTCCACAATTTCAGAGTCAGCCACTGCCAGCAAACCACACATCGCTGGTATACAACCAACTTGCACTATATAACGAATTTGTGCTGAAGTTGTACCATTTGTTGCATTTCTTATCATCATATTTGATGATTATTGCCTGTTGCAATATTTGAGATTATCCAACAGGCACCCCTGCGTTTTATAGCCATTGATGAGGACAACAAATGTTCTATGCAGGGCAATACATCGCAATTGAGTACATATTGGGTCAGATAATTTATACCGGCAACAATGATGTCGGCCTCAGCGCAGGCCTCACTACAATATTCTCGGGATTCCTACAAGCAAAAGAAATCAGTCAATGATTATTTTATGTTTAAAAAAAATTCACAAATACTATATACTCTAATAATTCCACTAGAGGTTTGCATGCGCCAACCGCGATAATAGCATCTATATTTTCCATTGGTTCAATTAGATAAGCTATAGCCCAGCATGCATGACGTACGACGTCGGCATCGGTGTTTTTAAGGAGACGCTTCAATACGGGCAAACAATGTATGATTTTTGACAAAGCAATTGGAGGGTTTTTTCCTCGACATAAATTCGATAGCGTCCATACGGCAAGGCGTGTCAGTGTTAGCCATAAGTTGGATCTGAGAACGCTACAAAATAACAAGTGTTTATGAATTAAGGTAAACAATTGGTTAAAAATACATTATCATTTTATTACTATAAAAGTGGTTGTAATATTCCAGAATCGATTAAATGATCGCCACACATGCCGAAATCGCCAGCGATGTTGCCAAGCGCCCAAAGTACCTGCTCTTGGACATCGTGATGTGGACTCCTTATTAATTCAATAAGTGTAGGCGCTGAGTTAGCCTCTATGATAATTCTCGTTTGTTCTGATGTGCCCGCAGCAATATAGGTTATTGCCCAAGCTGCTTCCAGCTGTAATAAGAACGTAATTTATTTTTAAACATAAAATGATACTTTTTCACAAACCTGCAGTGATGCATTCTCCTCATTACGTAAAAATTCCACAAATCATGGTACAACGCCCATTTGTATGAGCTCTTCAATAGACAGATTGTCCTCAATCAATACAATTTTACGAAAGGCTTTTGTTGCCTCCAGCTGTTTACTCTCGTCGTTACTCCACAACTGTTGTACTATCTCATCACTGATACACGCATTTATTATGGCAGTGTTGTTGTTCACATTATCCATTTGCGGCTGTTGCATTGACTGTTCTACCGATGCGATACTATCAAATGTGCCGGGTAATTGTATAATAGATGCTGCGACAAAATATCTCCATGCAAATCACGCCATTAGAAATGTCTTAAGTATTTTTTAACTAACGTAATGTAAAAAGTTGTTTTACTGACCTCCACACTGCCCATTTCATTCCTTGAATCCCCTCCAACCACATTTCTTTGGTTGATTAATTGTTGTTCACTGTTCGTTTTAAGCATGTTTTCTGCTTCTTGTTTGCGTTGATACGACATTGTTAATAAATTGATTATTAAAATCTTACAAAAACTTTTTAGTTAGATGTTTGATCTGATTTACTCACATTACTGACTGAATTTTGATATTTTGTGCACTTTGATATTCTTGAAAAAGCATTTTTTGCTTTGCAGGGTTGCACTGCTAATTTGGCACAATCATTTAATCAGCTGATCGATGAAAGCCTTAGGATTTGAAAATTGGCGGGTACTGTTGGCTAATTTTCGATTGTAAATAAAAAATTGTGTTATTTGAGTAAAGATAAAATTATAAATATGGAAAATAAAAGTCAGGTAAGTAGAATCAATTTCGAAACTATATCGTGACATCTTTGTATGTGTAATAGAACTACTGCTTCTGCGCACTCAAACTAATAAGCACATTGAGTGACAGTGAATGACATTGAGTGACACTCAAAAACTCGAGTACGACTTACAGCATAAGTTTGAGTTTGAGTTTGAGTGAAAATTTTATGAGTTGTGCGAGCATTCGAATTGAGTGAATTTGAATGAGTTCGGATAATGAGTTAACCAAAAGAACCAAACCATTTTGGTTAACCATATAATTCGAGTAACTCATAACTCAAATAATAACTCATATGCACAGGTGGCAAATATTTTTTTTTCATTGCGTGTGTGAGGTTCGATGCATGTACATACACATATTCACATAAATATTTGCAAAGTCAAAAGAATCACGAAAATTTTTGAAGTGAATCGGCGTTGGACAGAAATTTATACTAAAAATTCGAGTGAAAATATACAAAGCGTCACGTGTTTTTTTCTGTGTATCATGAACCGCACTAGGTAGAGACTTGAAATTTTCACAGAATGTGTATTTCTATTGTCATATCCGCAACAAATAATAAAATTTTTGGAAAATCCGCCGGAAAAGTCTCAATAAAGAAGTTACAATTATCCAACAACAACATGCAGCTTGTTTCTTATAAAAATGTTTATAACAACAACGTGCAAACAATTACGGACGGAAATACAGAATGACAGATTGACATACAATCGTGTCATGACCATCCCCGCACACGTTGTAAGAGTCCACAAGCGAAACGAAATTGTACAATCAATCGCATAATGTGTGGCCGGCATTACAAACTTCTTGACAAATTTATAATATTGTATGTAGTTGTATTTATTTAGAGATGATCTCTCTCTGTCTGTTTTTAAGAAGTATTACTTCTATTATGTGTACGATGGCACACGTACATTTTTATTTTTTTTTACTATTTACACGCGTACTTTCAATGTGATGATTTTCTTTTTATCAAACTGTAAGTATTTACCCCGGGCTTTGAAAAACTTTTCACCACTATTCCTAGAACAGCCAAATGTCAGATTTATGCGATTCCAGGATGTGTGTGATTGTCTGGTGCATATTTTTCGAATTATGAAAGGCGGCCACGTCCGCTATTTTGTTAGTGGGTGTCTTGAGTATTCTAGATGCAGACATCCCGAATGAGGCAAGTTATAGGGTTGCGGTTTTTTATGCTATTTTTAGCATTAACTGTAGAGAGATTGTCACAAATTTGCCTGTGTTTCTTTGTTTTGTTTCAATTTAAACCGCTATTAGCATGGCAACTGCTTCGGCTGAAAAGTTAGATCAGTAAGCTAGTAGCCATCCAGCAGCTTATATTGTATCTTCTTGGTAAACACATGCAAAGGTGTAATATATTTGGTTTTTGACACTTCTCTCAAGTTCTAATCTGTCGTGTTTTGGAATCACTCGAAGAGTGGTGGAATTGAGGAAGGATTAAAGAGCCATGAATTTTGACTTCTATCGACATCCCACCAGCCTCAGGTAAAATGCGCTATGTCAGAAAAGTATTAATGCTCCATCAAATTGCTATTTGGTAGGTAGATAGAAATAAAATAAAATATATTTTCCTCATGAACTTCTTTTTTCTTTATCAAAAAAAAAAATAACGCTGTATTTTTTTTTATAAATATACTAACAATCACTGAATTAAGGAAACTGATTGATGATATAAAATACCTTATAGTTGCAAAAATAGCAGCAAAACCTAAATGTAAAGTAAAAGCATCAACTTTGATTCAATTCCGTTTTTGAAGTTATAGTACAAGATGGAATTTATAAAACCATTGTTAAAAGGGTGACGATTGATACCTTCTGACAATAAAGTACCCGGAATTTTTCATTTAAATTGCCCGCGTTAAGTATTTTTTAGGTTTTTATTTTCTATATATTGATCCTTAATTACTACGCCAAAAATGAGCGTGATCTGTCAACCAGTTTGTTTATAGCAGCTGGTTTAATCAGTCCACCTCAGTAGTTCTCGGTGAATTTTGTTTGATGGAGTCTATGGAGTCATGCCGGGTTCCCCGAACATAAAAAATGCTTAACGCCGGCAATTTAAATGACAAATTCCTGGTACTTTATTATCGTAAGGTATACATACTTCAATTGCTGTATGATGTCAAGGACGTTGTTATTAACATTTCTATGGCGAATATTAATGCCGATATTTGATGTCAAAGCGGTAGAGGGAGGATAATGCTAATGAAATTTATGCGCTGAAGTGAGAAAAATCTTTCTGCAAGTAAGAGACATAATTTCACGTATTAAAATATGGATCTGTTTGAAGGCCTCTATAAATTAATGGATCTGTATTGGAAAAATCTAACAAGGGATTCAGAAGATTTTATCTAAGTTATCGTATGGAACGTAAGATGCAGAAAAGAGTAAAAACCTCGAATGCACCGCATTAATCTAATGTGAGCAATTGATGATATTTTATCTTTATGTAAGCAAAATTATAATATATTGAAAGATTTAAGGTAAGTGTCAAATGCTCAAGTAACTTGGACACAGAACGCGTTCATAAGAACTGTGAACAAGAACTTCCACCGGAAGCTATTAATTCAAAAGGATCCTCTTATATCTAGGGAATCAAATTCAAAGCTGCTAATATGTAAGCAAGTGGAGTCAAATGAGCAAAAGATTTCAATAATCTCTAAAAAGCTAGATACAGATCAGAATGACAAAAAATCTTTAAAAAATAACTTGCGTCTAAATAGTGATGATACAAAATCTTATGTCTTGAATTTAAGCAAATCTAATCCTTTAACAGCTCAGTTTCTAGAATTCAATGAATCGATAATTTCATTAAAATCAAAAGAATTAAATGATGGTAACATGTATTTAAAGCCTAAGAAATCGGTCTAAGATGGCATTGGTAAAGCATTCGATGACAAACTTATGGAAATTGGCGTATGGAAATTGGCTTATACTCATTCCAATCACAACTGACTGATTCGGAGTCTACCTACAAAGCATAATACTTCAATTGAGATGTTATAATTGGCCTAAAAGTTGGTAACTGAATGCGGAGTTTCCAGGTAAGACTTTAATACTAAAGTGATGTTTAAAAATGACAAACCTAATCACCTTAAAGTTATGTATTGAGAAGATATTTGTAACCTTGTCCCAAAGCAAGAATGGTTAAATGATGGAAAGTTCGATGAGAAGCACTCTCAAACCTACTTATATGATGATCCTGATATGCTTAGAAATTTATGAACTTTAAAATAGTGAATTTAAAACACGTACGTATGATCGGCCGTCAGATCAAGGAATATATGTATTTCGATGAAATTGCTCTGGAAGTAGCTAAACTGAGATTCAAAGAATTTTAGAAAAAGAAGCTTTACATACCTTTGCTAGTGTTTTTCAGAAGTGGAAAATCAAATTAAATGCACCTCACCCGGAAACGAAAGTCCTGTCATCTAGCAAACTCTAACTTAAAGCTTGGTTCTGAATCCATAAGATAGGCAAACAGCATCAAATATTTACGTTTAAACATTGACTACATAAATTAAGCATTTAATTTGCATATTAGCAGGATAATAGACAAAATAAATAGAACAACAAGGATATTGAATCAATTCATTAATAAGTAAGAAGTCTTACTTATTTAAATCTATGTTTGTTCCATCAATTACTACAATTCATCTTATATCCACCATTTTACTACTTCATTTCTCTACTAAGTACATTAAAGGGAAGATATTTGCATGATAGATAGTCTTACAGACTAAAATAAATTTTAATATGAGAAATCATATATCACACAATCTCAGTGGTAATCTATACTTTCCAAGCTAATTTCATAGTTAGTTTCGATCTATAGTCTTACTTTTAGTTCTAGTGTTTAGGTTAAGTTTTTAATTAATTAGTTTTAATGTCAGGTTTTTGCATCTTCTATTTTCATTACAGAAAAAAAGCACAAAAAAAAAAAAAGAATTAAGTAGTGTGCCTCACCTTTATAAGCACAATATATGGAAGTGAAACTTCTTTAGCAAAGGGAGGTAAATCCAAAAATTAGAAAATTAATTGTGACGATAATCAAAATGCGATGATGCTTCACAGACTTAGTGGGGAGACGCACAAAACAATGCGAATTGACTTGTGCGAGCTCTTCTGCAGCGTAGAGAATGAGTGCTTATGCATGAGTAAGAGAGAGAGATAAATAAGCTTATATTTTGTACAGCAAGAAAATAATTAATTACCTTGTGTTTAATTTTCATAAGTGCAATTTTAAGCAATAACAGTTCAGCATTGCGGGTCTGTTGTTGTTGTTATCTTGTATACAAAACCAAACAGCAGTAACAACAACACCAACAAAGCATGAACAATACAAGTAACCCTTGCACTTCCCTTCTCAACAGACGCTCGCTTGGTCTTCGACCACTTGCTCGTACGCTCTTCGTAAAAACACACATCAATAAAGCATTTTTTACCTCTCTCTTACTGATGCATAAACATTCATTCTCTACGCTGCATTGCCTTGTGCGTCTCCCCACTACGTCTCTGAAGCATCATCACATTTTGATTTCCGTCACATTCCATTTTCATATTTTTTGGATTTATTCCGCTTCGCTAAAGAAGTTTTACTTAAAAAATATTGAATGATAGATAGATTCGATATCAATTAAATTTTTTATATTGTAGTTTATAATTATTGATTTTTATGACATTTTTAAAGAACGCCCTTGGCAATCCACCCATTTACTATACCCAACTGTTCTCATTTACCGAGATAACAGATCGTTCAAAGTAGGGATTTCCACAGGGTTCAATATATTGAAAATATAAATGATTATGTAAAAAATTATACTTAATTAACTATCTACATCTAAATTCTCCAAGTACCGGCTATCTGGCAAGAAAGTAATGTATATTTTCCTCCTCTTTCATATTGCATAATGAGCACAATCTCATTTCAGATTATCCAAGATATTATACTTTGCGTTTGACTGTTATCGCTCCTTTTTTTAAGTCTAGTTCTTTGCATAAGTTTTTCACTATTTGTTTTCAGGTTTAAATAATGTTGTATCTATTTATGTTTTATTATCACTAACAGCTCCACACAGTAATTGGACTACGCCCTTCGGACTAATCCGTTTGTTAGGAGCTTACTTAAAATTTTTGCATTTGCAAATTTTTATATTCCAGTAGTTGAGCATGTCATAGAGTTCGTTTTGTCATTAATACTTATTTTTGTTAGAATATTTGGCAATCTATTGCCTTTGTAATCATATAAAGTTGTTGTTATGTATATGCGAGTATTTAAGATGTAAGTTAATTATTGTAAAAGTAAATGAAGGCAGATCAAGAAAAAAACTATACACAATTTTTTAGTATATTTTTTTTTTTTTCTTTACTCTTTCCGGCGTCTGCTTCCTTAGTTATCCTGTGTCTTTTAAATAGTTCAATGTAGAATAAGGGTGTTTAACTGATACCAACTTTGTGATTATGTAATATATGTGTGTATTAGTAAGTGGTAGTAATAGTGGTAGTTTTAAAGTATTAGCAATGTAGGCAATGATCCATGCAATCATCATCCATCTTCGTTAGTTTCGGTTTAGTTTATTTTGAATTTGATTTGCGTTCTGTTGACAACTGATATCCATCCATCCATCCATCCATCTACCCATCTAGTCATCCATTCATCTCTGTAATCTCTTTTTTTTCGTTTTCCCTGTGTCTTTCACACACAAAACACTTTCATTCATTACACTCGTCCTAGGAGTGAAACGAAAGTATTTTTGTAATTTAGTTAATGTGTGTAATTAGTTTAGTGAAGTGAAATGCGTAAATTTTCTCTTTATTAAAGCCAACAAAGTAAAGCAAGCAAGTATTTTTCTTGTAAAACTGAAAATTGTAATCTTATTCAAGTTAAATTCCAATATAATCCTTATTTTGCAGCCTTTCATAAATTGTAGGCAGGCAGGCAAGCAGTCAAGCAACCAAGTAAACAGGCATGCATACTTTCTCTTTAATACACAGATACATTTGAACATAGATACACATAATGCATGTAGGTATAGATATTTCTTGATATGTAGTACAATAACACCAACTGGTAGAAATTGTTCGCTGTTGCATTTCCGGCTTTACGTTTCGTTTCGTTACGTTACATTTTGTTACGTTCAGTTACGAGCTTCGTTTCTATCGCTTGGTATCAGTTTGTATGTGGCATGTCCGGTTTGCATGTTGCATGAGTTTAACTCTGCTTTCTTTTTGTAAAAAAAAAAAATATATATAGA
Organism: Amiota minor; assembly: GCA_037043295.1. Taxonomy (NCBI): domain Eukaryota; kingdom Metazoa; phylum Arthropoda; class Insecta; order Diptera; family Drosophilidae; genus Amiota; species Amiota minor. The sequence goes on from JBAMAW010001075.1 coordinate 189,916, forward strand.
TATCTTTATACATAAGAGGTGTGTCCCAAGAGTATGCGTACTATTGCGATGGCTGTATACTTCTTTATCCGGTTCGTGGTATCCTTCAAAGTAATCCCCATTTTACTAAACAACAAACTCTCATCGATGCATGTACATCCCCAAGTAGTCTTGAAATTCGTTCTATGTACAACGTCATTCTGTTGCCAAACTAACAGCCAAAAGTCACAGGGGGCTTCTCAGCATATTTTATGGCATTCTTAAAGTCACTGTTAGAATTGTCGAAGCACAAGTTTCCACAAGACTCCATAAAGTTAAACAACGATTTTTGTCGATCGTGAACTTATACGCTCGGTTACTAACTGCGAAAGAAAGTGCGTTCCTGAGAAGTTACTGCTTACGATCGTAATCTACAAAAACCACTCAATCATTCTATATCGAAGTTATGAACTCAGATCGGATGATTTTGAGATACACCTCGCACATACGAGTACACAGAATTGGTGTATTGTGATGTTGTTGCTGTTGCTGCTGTTTCATTCTGATAATGGCTCAAAATGTTTATTTATTTGTTTTAACAATTTTTGCATTTGCTTGTGTGCACAAGTATGTGAAGTGTGTGTGTGTGTGTGTGTGTGTGTGTGTGAGCGATTGTTTGTTTGTATGTATATTGCGCACTCTGACAATGAGACACTTAAGCAATTGGCGCCCAATTGTATGCAATACAAATACGTGAGTCTATGTACAATAATTGTATTTCTGTGTATTTGTGTTCATATCACTGTGTGCTTGTGTTTGTATTTAAGTTAAACCAAAACCAAAAACAACAAAAGTAACAACAGAAACAAGATTTGCTGTTGGCACCATTCCTTTGCTATCCTGTCCCGACTACAAGATTTTTGTATGCCAATGCACAAAATAAAGCCAACAAAAACATTTCACATATAACGACATATACAAATATAAACATACTTTTATACACACACACACACACACACACACACACACCCCCCTACAGATAATACAAACAAACCTGTTTGTCCTTTTTCCGTCGTTCATTTAACTTATTTGTTGCACATTTTTCTTGTTGTTGTTATTGTTGTTGGTTGTATGTCAGGAATTCTTAAGATGAATAAAAATTTCATTGCATGTTTTTGGGCAAAAGTTGAGGTTCACGCTTGCAGAAATTCAATTTAAACGAATTCAATTTAATTGGTAGAAATTTGATAATTTTATATCATTACCTTTATTTATAAAATTGTATAAATATACATAGATTCGAAAAACAATATTCTACTTTGGTAATCAAAAATTACCAAAATATTGTAGCTGGTATTTCTTAGTTTATAAGCAAAAGAAATTTTCCAGCCATTTTTACGACAAATACAATAAGTGAGATACAAAAATAAAAAAAAAGAGACAGGGCTACCTGTATTTACTAAATTATCTATGTTTCGTTTTCTATTTTTTAATGCTGGTACAGAATCCCTTGTTTTTCTATATCAGTTTTAGCTCAGGTCTTACATTGCACATAGTTTTGTTAAAATACATTTTCCACCCATTGCATATATTAAAAATATCTGATATTATCAGATAAATAGACGTCTTTTTCATGTTTGGCACTATTTTCATATTTTAGGAGCGATTATTCGTTCCAACTCATGTTTTTCTTTTATTTAGAACATTATCATCTTTCTCTCTTTGTTGTCTTTAAAATAAATATTACGTTTGGATTTCATAAATTAATACATAAAGAATTTATCAGACTAGAAATACTTATTAATACTATACTACTATTATGCTATACATACGTTTATAAGTAAATATTGCAAATAAGGAAGAGAAAACTTAAATAAAAGATATTTTGCAAATTTCTTCCCATACAAACTACCCATTTTGTTGTGTTGTTTCGTCATAGACGTTCTTTCTAGTTTTTAATTAAATTGATAATTTGAATTAAATTGATAAAACATTTCCTATTGGTAGAGTTGCCAATCACAATAAATTCAAAATGTTGGCAGCGCAAATAGTCGTTTACGTGAAGACCCAAATGATCATTAAATTCGTTTACATAGTATGAAAAATTTCTGATATTTGCTCCCACGCCATAATACTTATTCACGAATGAGTAGAAGAAGAGACACATTTTTCTCAAAAACTACTATATGAGGAAAAAGCTGCAATTGGTTAAGCATTTCGATAAGACTTGCATTCCATATCTGTCATACTTCAACAAATTCAATTTATTTTAATTAAAATCCATATGTTTGTATAAAGGCCTTTTGCAAAACTGTTTTCAAAACAAATTTCCCACAAATCACAAAAACACCTACTTATTAAGATTTCGCTTCACTCTGAAAATATAATCTCTTCTTACAGGTGATCATCCTAGTAAATGAAAACCATCGCGATTTATGCCGATATAACAATGTTTTTCAACTGACCGTGCGAACCAGAACGGGTCACTAGTAACATCTTTTCTGCTTCGGTTTCTAGGTATGGAGTTACTTAGTACTAAAAATGAAAATAAATAATAAATAACAATATACCATTTTTTTTGGAAACTGTGTAAACAAACATGTGTCTTTAGTTTTATTGGATATACTACATAGAGTATTGATATAATGTATTTTAAGCACTTAAATTTATTAAAGTGTTCATCGACCTGGTCTGCGTTGACGTATTTGTACCCTTCTATTTCCGCGGTTTCGGCCCCGACCATCTCTACGAAGAAAAGGTTTAATTAAGGTTCGATAGAGATGGTATGTCGTTCCTGTTGCGTGTACCACATTAAGTAAGATTGCAAAACTTATTGGTATAGTGACCATTCCAAGTATTACTGATTCGTATTCATTATAGATCCGTGGACTTATGGCCAAAGATATTATTGATTTACTGGCTTTAGCCAACAGATCTTCTATGGTACACCAAACTACCATTAAACTAAACTCCATGCAAACCAAGACGATAAAGAATTTTATAAAAAGTTTTTCCCAATATTTCGAACGCTTCCAACGTGCAGGCCAAAGTGCTTGATCGCATAAAAAAATTGCTGTGGCCAAGATATATATATAACTGGCGCAATCTGGAGCAGCAGAGCACGAATCCTTCGGTTTATGTATGAAAATCGTTACTCGCAGACCAAGTTGTACAATCACCACTAGGAGAACAGCTAATTTTGTAGCCATGTTTCTTCAAATTTTTATTATAAAATTCATGAAAATATTAGTATCTTAGCGCAGGAAATATTCTGGTTGTTTTTTTTTTTGTTGACCAGGTAAATTTAAAAAACAAAACAAAATGAAAATTCACCACCTACTGTGCTTGATATAATTTGATAAAATCGTCAAGAAATACCCTTCAAGCTTCATTTATTGTAAAGTAAATTTCTATAAAAAGAAAACAAATGATCATTTTTAATATTTTTTTAGTTTTGTGTCATCCAACACCAAACTTAAAATGACTTTTATTTAATGTGCCACTTGCAATCATTAAAATTACATCTGAGATAGATTTAGATCAGATTTGAAGGAAATGCTGGTGACCGCCCTCATAATTACAGTTTCTCCGAGATTCTGGATTCTAAGTACATGATATCGGAGCGTGGACCTTGTAGTAGCATAGCAAATGCGCTGCTGTCTCCTCTACTTCGTTACATGGTCGTTTGGACTAATCTGAATGTAATGTAGATGTTTCAAGACTTCCTTTTTCAGTGGATCCAACTATTTATACTATTTTCTGTATACAAGACAGCAAAATCTTCTTACCTCCGTTATTGCAAATGATTTTGAATCATTCGTGAAATTTAAGAACACACATTTTCTTTCAAAAACAGATATATTTGTGCGTATCTTCATATGTAAGATACAAAGTGGCAACTTAAAACACCTTGCAAGCTTATCAACAATTGTTGCAGGTTTTTTTTTTTTTACTTTGTCTACTTAGAACTGGATAAACGCACATCCATGTGTGGAGGCAGACGATAAATTTACGTAAATGACTTCCATTTAATCATAATTTAAAACACTTGAGTTTTAAACTCGATTTGAAAATGCATTTCAGTCTTCCAAGAAAGAACAAAGATTACTAATTCTATATAATACAGACATATGAAATTAATATTATCTTAAAATTCATTTACCTCTACCGGTACAAATCACCACCCCTGATTTCTTGCCTACACCAAAATTAACTTTTGCCAAATCAGCTGCTGCTTCTTATTTCCCTCCTGTTCTTATTGTTATTGCTCTCCGTGGGCAGATAATATCACCTGCGATGGCTTTGTTTCTTATATTACAGCCAAAGTAAATGTTAAGCTGACTACTCAAAAATTACATTTCTCAAACACACAAGTTATTGCGTTTATCCCGACAACACTGTTCCTACTGTTTGTGATTCAAAATTTTTGCCTGATTATACTAAGTTGTTCATGAATTTAAACTAAGAACCAATTTCGCTTTGTGAAAATCTTTCCTTTTAATATCAAAATGTTGGAGGTCTCCTTAGTAAACTAAACATTTTGTATAAGGGTAATTTCCCCTTTGAAGCTGATGTTATAGTTTTTTCTGAAAAAGTCATTATTTTTGCATTGTGTATAATGAAAATCACTGTTAAAATTTCGTTACATTTAGGGCACATCGCCTTATTCGCCAATATGCCTCTCACCTACGATCGGAACTTGTTAATTTGTACTTTTTAGATAAACATTGAGTTTATTTGTATGAAATTGTTGTTGTCAGCTTCATTAACTGAAAACAAAGATCACTGTGATATCGCAAAATACACAGAAGTTTATTGAAGGAGTTACATATTGTGGAAATGTATAAATTATCTTCCTGCGCATCTGTCGCTGTCTCTTCTGTTTTTTATTACATCCTTCATGGGTCTTTAGTATGTACTTAGTACAAGTGATTATAGGATTTTGCTGTAATGTTTGTGCTTGTGTTTATTGAACAAAATATTTGTAAGTATAATCACATCTTAGTCTTTGAGCACACCTAATGATGTTAATGTTTCTGTAGATTAGTTTAGTTTAAGATTAAAAAAATACAATTGAAATTATCGAATATATTCAAATTATCGGACATACTAATTGCGTCATATATACAATACTCAGTTACCATATAAGTTAATTCCACATAAATTCACAAACTCCAACAAAATGATGACCTAGCGTCTGTACTGTTTCGTGCATGAGCCGTCGTTTCCAATATTATTACATGAAACTCGGTGCAAAGTTTCTTCTGTCACTCAGCCGCTAACTTCATCGCTGCCGCTGACACTATTGCTATCCCGCTAGTTATGTAGGGATAGATTTGATCTAAGTTCTTTAGTCTGAAAATTGTATTCAAATAATAAAGTTGTTCTTTTTATTAAATAACATAATAAAAAATTGATAATGAGCTCAATTAACTAGTGTTTTATTATCCTAACAAAAAATTGATAATTAACTTATATATAAATCGATCATTGAATCTAAAATTTTGGTCAATAGAACTACTAATGTATAAATATTGAACGACAATAAAGTTCAGTTTCACTTAATAATTTTTTTTTGTATTTCTACAATTACATTTATTTAATATCTTCAAATTTAAGCAGTATTTTCTCTCCACTTATTAAAGATATGATGATATTTTCCTAATCAGTCCAATCTGTTTCGTTAGTTCTTTCATTTATTAAAAATCAGGCAGAAATACGGTTTTGTGAGCGATTTAGACAGCCACTGCTGCCTTAGTTCTGCGATATTTACGAAAGGCACAACATGTGCCTGGAAAACTGTATTCCTTGCAAAAAAATTTGAATGGAAGTAACCCAAAAACATCTTGAGTCATCGTCAAAGAGAATTTTGAATGGTATTTATTTTTGAGCATAAACAAAAATAAACTAGAAAGACTATGCCAAAGATGAAATACTCTTCACGGGATTTATGTGGGTGGTACCCCCTTTAGTGGTCCAATTCGTGTGCTTCCAACAAATGTACTGCGCCTATATTGTAAATTGATAGTGCCCAAGTTTCAGTTCGATAGGATAAAAAACAGAAACGTTTTTTTTTTTTAATAAGAACATGAATTCAAATGGGTGGTTTGTATGGGAGGTAGTGGTCCGATTCAGATGGTTCCAGCAAATGTACTGCGTATGGTAAAAAGAAAGGTTCGTGCAAAATTTTAGCTCTCTAGTTCAATTATTGGCAAATTTTAAGTAATAATTCGATTCACCTACCTTACTCTCTCCGTCTCTCTCCCTATCTCACTCTCTTTCTCTGAACAGACTGTTAAAACGAAATCTGAAATGATACACAAAAAAATGCTGTGTTTGGTCACTTACTCGCTTAATTCCCAAAACATTACCTTGAGCAGTATTTTGGCTTTTGTAGCCTGCCAAATCTTTTACGTCACTTTTGTTTATTTTGTCCGATTGGGTCCTCATTTTAGTTGCCTTCTTCAATATACTCGCCTTTCCCGCAACTAGTACCGGTAGTTACGGTATCTCATCTGGAGTATGGAGTATGGTCTATGCCGAGCCTAAATCTAAATCTTATCTAATCCTCACATTGGAATTCTACATATTAAAATAAATCAAAGTTAAATGTGACTTTTTTTATTTGTTTTTAAATGCTGATAGTCAAAAAATGAAATCAATAAAAATTTTTTGAATATTTTTTAAATACTTAAATAGAGATTAATTAACCTTTTCTGATAAGAAATACATATATACTTTTTTTTGTTTATTTCTTTAATACAGTCGTAAGGTTAGGTCAAGGAAATTATGATTTGTTCTACACAGTTCATTATTTTAAGTTAATTGGGTAATCCATTTTTGAGCATTAGTTTCAGATAAAAGAAGTTGGGCCTACACGTATACCTAATACGTGTTCATGAGGTGAAGCCACTGCGGGATGGTGATGCGATCATTCGCACCCCTTCTGTGGTGGAGTTGAATAAAATGAGGGACAACAACAAGTTCGATGAGTTAGGTTTGGAAGTGAGTGTGAATGAGAGGTTAGGGGTACACACCCAGATTGGACCTGTTGAGTTCATGAGGGAGTTGTATGAGAAGAACCTGAAGGATAAGATGAGTGAGGGGGAATTCAAGAAGAGTGTCCGGCTGATGTGGCGGTGAATGTGATTCTAGAATGTTCTGCTGTTGCCATGCAGACCCTTCTGGAAGCTGAGCGCTGCTACAGCAAGTGGTTCTCATTTAGGGTTCGTAGCTACGACTCGATCTTCGGATGCTTCCGTTGCCTTGGTTTCGACCATAAGGTGGCGGAATGCAATGCCAAGGATGATGTCTGTTGTTGTTGCGGACAGATGGGTCACCGGGTGGCGCAATGTTGCAATGCGCTTAATTGTCGCAACTTCGCATTCAAAGGCAGGCCATCGGGACATCTGATGATGTCTCGAGCTTGTCCTGTGTACAGTGCAATTGTTGCCAGGGCGAAGTCTAGACACTAGGATGATTAGGATCCTTCAGGTTAACTGTCAGGGGGCGTATGCTGCAATGTGTGAGTTAGGGCAGACAATTTGTGAAAGTGGCAGTGGAATTGCCCTGCTTCAGGAACCTTACGCAACCAATGGGGTAATGCAGTAATGCGGGTAAGGGCGGGTGATGTGTTAGTGATCATAATCTCATTGAGATTGTAATGTCTTACACTCCAGTTGTACGTGAAAGTGTACCCGAATGGTTGGCGTGTGCGTAATGCAAATTCGCCACTGCATGGTGTGTACTTGAGGGAAGCAGCAACGGAGGTTCCTTTGACCCACTTTTCTGGAATGAATGTTGATGAGCAGGTTGAGTGTGTGAAAAGGTGGGTGAGTGGTGTGAATGATTGTATGTTTCCAAGATGCCGTGGGGGCAATCTTGGTAGAGTGAAGTGGTGGACGAATGAGTTAAGCATGAAGCGGAGGCTGGTTCGTAGACTTCGGAAGAGATTCCAAAGGGCCAGATCTGCTGATGCTGTGAATATGGACCAACTTAGATCGGAGTTTAGTCGTGAGTTGAAAGATTATAAGCGTAAGCTTATAAGAGTGAAAGAGGATGAGTGGAGAGCTTTTCTTCGGCGTAATGAGCATGATCCTTGGGTTCATGCTTATAGAATTTGTAGGGGTAAGGGTGGGCAGACAAATGTGTGTGCTCTTCGTGTTAGCGACACTCAGTTGACAACATGGAGAGATTGTATGAATGCTTTGTTGTGTGCATTTTTCCCTCGGGCAGCATCAGCAAAGGCATCTTTAAGGCTAATCCTGAGTACATGAATGCGCTATATGGGAAGTGTGTATCGGTTGGGTATTTTCCCAAGGCGTGGAAGTGTGCTAAGGAGATAGTGCTTCTGAAGTCACCTGATATAATTAGGAGTAATCCTCGTTCGTTTCGGGGTATCAGTCTCTTGCCGGTATTTGGTAAAGTGCTGGAAAGAGTTCTAGTAGAAAGGCTTCAGGAGAGAGTAAATGAGCAAATGTCTAATTTGCAATTTGGGTTCAGGAAAGGAAATGGCTCTTTGGAAGAGTTATTTCTCTGGCAGTGTGGATGTGGTTCGTGGTTGGCCACAGGGTTCTATCTGTGGTCCATTTATTTGGAACCTCATGATGGATTCTTTGTT